>JARQOC010000003.1:465953704-466035618 GCA_033576535.1 Allobates femoralis
GGAAGTTCAAGGCACCAAGAAACCTAAAAAGCTCATTGAAATCAGCAGGAAAGCAATATTAGTCACTTAGCAGAGTGAACTACTGTTCTCATCCGACTGGCTGGACCACCTGCCTGGTGGTGGATGTACTACCCTGGACGTGCTACAGAAACCTTCAGTAAAAAGGTAAAACAAAGACTGTTCCATTACATTCACCACCTATACTCTCATCATCCTCCCAAGAGACAGCCCTGGTTGGGAAGGGTTAAACATTTGCACTGGTCTTACCACCTGTCTCCCAGGGATCCCTGCAGTGCCAGCCATATCTGGCTGATTATCCCAACTGGTGTCAGGAACAAATTCTATCCCTTTAACTACCCCCTTTACACGTACGGTTAGAATTACATCTGTTGGGCATGGCTACCGTGAACCGATCTCTAGCCCAGCTGCTGAGTATCCAGTCCTTGTGACCAACACATATATATGTATCGATTATTTTTTGTATAAATGCATTTGCTATCTTTTGAATAACTTTCACATTTGTTCTACTTACCTTGTGCTATGTGCCTTATTTAATATGGGATTTTACTGAATCAATGAACTGGTGGGAATATTCATATTGTTTGATTGTTTTGTGCATAATACGGCATAAAGTTGTATGTATGGACCACTTACCCTTTAAGATGATCTTGTTTGAAGTGTTCCTTTTCTACTTTTTAATTTTTTTTTTTCATTAAATATGCATAATAAAATGTATTTTGTTTTTCTGTGGAGGTAGGTGTAGGTATTTCATTTAGGATGTATAAATATCATTAATAATCACACCAAATAGAATTTTGTTCTTATAGAAGCACTATGATTTGGCCGTTTTTGTAGGTTGTACATATAGATAGATGATAGATGATCTTTTTTCTTGTGTGTACTCTTGTATTTTGTAATATTCAGTGAGTTACGATCTATGCACTGAAAATCAAGTAGTAATTTACCAAACTGCCCTTTTGTATTTGTAGCAATCAGCAAATATTTTACAGTCAATCACCATGACGAAGACTCGGTGTAGGTAACAGAAAAATGTAATTGGTCAATTTACTTTGAAAGACCTGGGATCAAGGAACATCAGATTTCTTTTTCTATCTTTTGCAGCTGCAGGCCTGATGAAAAAAAACAGGTGGTATAAGGAACTTCTTCTAAGGCACCTTAACTTTAGGTTGGAAGTACAATGGCTCCACTGCAATGAATGCAGGGAATCTTGTCTCAACCATTCACCAGCTTAAGAAGCCTGAATCAATCATAATTTTCCTTGGAGCTTTAAAGGGACAATTGAAATTCACTAATAACGACCCTGTGCTAATGTTCCATGACACTTTTTCGCTTGGCTTCCAAACTTGCCAAGTGCTTTCTGCCTCCCACACACATAGTCCATGATATATACCAAGATAAACACTTTGCATTCCAGACTGTGGGCCCACCAGAAATGGGGCTGGTCTTTAGTGTAGACACAAAAATTTAGCACGTACCTACTATTAAACCTTACTGAACTCTCTGCTAAGATGTCAACCTTAACCCTCTGCTGGATTCCAAGTCGCATAGAAAAATCATGTGATATAGGCTTGGCTCAATCTTTTGCTTTCAACCACGCATATCCAGAAATGTATGTCTAAAGGTTAGGCATATTTTTAAAGTATAGTCAAAGAAAAGCCAAAACTGTGAAAAAATTTAGTTGAATCTAGTTGACCTGCAGGATATCTGTAGGACTGCATTTGTCACTAGTCACTGGTGGTCTGATGCCTTAAATGGCAGGCTGCAGGAGTTTGTTGAAAGAAAACCACCTTCTCCTCTTCTGGGCTAACTAGAGAAACCGGTATCTCTCCCAGGGGCATTGAGGACGACGCAGATATTGGAGGTTCCCTGCAATTGTGGCGCCCCACCATGTAGGTGCCACAAAAGGGGTACTACACCCAGAAAAGCGGTGTAGTCTCCCCACTGCAAGTGGAACTATGGTCACTAGGTGGAACCCTAGAGCTAACACCAACACACTAGATTAGTAGGTGGGAGGGACCCCGGGAGGATAGATAGTGACCTCTAGGAGGAACCAGTGAGCAGTAGTCGGTTGGAGGAGTAGCAAGGAGTAAGAGGGAGCCAGGCAGCCAGCCTGAGGGAACAAGGAAGGCCTCCTTGGCTGAAGGGCCCAGAAAAGCTAAAGTACAGATCCCAGAAGAATAAAAGAGCGCAAGTAACCCAGCAAGGGAGTTCACTCTTGTGGGGAAGTGAGTAACCTGAAGGTTTGCCCCAAATGAAGCAACCGGGTACCGGAGCCCGCAACTGTGAGAAAACCTGATGAACGGGGATATTACAGATACGGCCGCGACTCCCAAAGAGCCCACAAGAGGGGAATCAGTTCTGCAGTCAGATCCTGCGAAGGACGTTAAAATACTCACCCGACGGGTACAAGGGAGAGTAAACTGAGAGACGCAGCAGAAGGTCAAATTATCTCTAGGAGATCAGACTTCACCGCCACTGGGAGGCAAGGAAAGGAAGGAATAAGAAAGGTACACAAGGAGGGATCCATCTAAGAGCCAGAAATTCTGCTTGCAGCATCTGTAGCATTTCCCATTGTAACATTTTGCTGAACTGTATGACTTTGGAGAAGTTTTCAGTAAAGTACCCGGTGAAGTGAAGTTCCTACTCTGCTGCATCCTTTCTTTATAAACTGTTTTCTTACAGCATCGCTGCCCCGGCGGTCCAGTCCTGTGACACCCCCAGACTGCAACCGAGCCCGAGAGCCGAGTACCCGAGCCCTGGGTGCGCTTCACAATCATTTGTATTCGCAAAGTGAAGATGTGAGTGTGCCAGTATTGCAGCAGCAAAGGAGCACTGATCAGCTCCTTCCCCTAATGTGTAACCACATGATTATGTCATCTCATCACTCTTTTGACATCAATTTCAAATTTACTGAATAAGGTGAGCGCTCTATAGTGGAACTGAAGATAGAGGCCACTTTTGATTTAGAATTGAGTGATAGGGGCAGTGTGAGGGCACAAAACAAGTCTTTCAGTTTACAGAGGAAGAGATTGTGTGGAGAGGTGAATAAGGAGGAAAGGACAGTGTAAGTACAGAGGTTGAGGGGCAGTATTCAGAAGGAGGGCACTGTATAGATAGCGGAAAGTGTGCATGGGACGATGAAGATGGAGACTGGTGAACGGGTACAGTGTGGAGGCTATAATTCCTAAAGGGGAACTCCGGGGAGAACATTTTTTTTTTGTATTGTCCCTACATTATGAAGCTGAACTATCCACTACAGTTACAAGATGTGTAGGTCACTTATAAATCATTAAATTATATTTGCTCCTCAGCATTCACCCCTCCCTCTGGGGACAATAGGTAACAGAGAAGATTCAGTCATGCTGCTGCTGAAAGCAGAGGGCAGGTGTGTGGCCGCTGGGTGCAACATGATCATCCTACATTCCAGTCCCCTCATACTTCTGTAGGAACAGGGGACATGGGAGGGGTTTGCTGCCAACCCCATGGTCACACTACAATCCAGCTCCTGATATACATCCTTTGTAATGTAAATACAGGAGTGTTCTTCATTTTAACACCAGTAATATCACCAAGAAAATATAAATACATGTGATCTTGTGCTGTACAACCTATGATAGTGCATAATGTGTACTGCCATGTATCAGGCTAGCAGCAGAGGCAGAGCATTGCATTAGTTGATTCAGCACTGCCATGGTCTACCCTCCCCCATATTAATTTGGTAGGATCCTGATTAGTGATGAGCCACCACTTCAATGTTCAAATTAGGTTTGATTAGTTGAATTAGTGATTTGTTCGTCGAATGTTCGTTGAATCAGTCGAACCCCACTGAAATCAATGGCAAGCTACAGCAAACACATAGAAAACAACTTCAAAGGTCTCCAAAAGCTGCCAAACTAATCAGAATGGACAACAAACACCAGGAGAAGTGGCAACAATCCAAACACAGTACAAATAGTCAGAGGCAAAGTGGCATTAGTTTTCTACATTAAGTAAAAAGAGGTGGAAGACTAAAAGGAGGACGAGACACTGGTATGGGCATGTCACACCCTTCTTAAATCATGTAAAACGTATCAAGGGGACTCCAACAAGAATCCTTACTCTTTCCAAAGGGTCACACCTACAGCAAAATGGCATCAATTGTACCAGACCAAAAATTGCTGAATGGCCCAGCCTGCATGCATGGAACAGGGTCTGGAACAGGACTTGGCCTAGCATTTCAAGGTTAAACATAGTTCAGCAACTATAGGTTTTGAGGAGTATTACAGTAAAAACTAGAGAGGTAGGTCAGTGATCTTAATAGGTCTAGGGGGCCGGATCACCTCGAAGCTCATGAAAGCGCTCCCGTCAATGTTATGCCCCGCCACACACAGGTGGGACCACCATCAGTTTTGTCGAATTTTACAGGAAATAACAGGGAGGACAGAGACCGGTTTGGGCCTAGTAGGCTGAATAAACTCAAAGCTCATTGAAGCGCTCCTATCAATGATATACCCCGCCACACACAGGTGTGACCACTATCAGTTTTGTGGATTACTACAGGAAATAAGAGAGGTAGATAAGTGACATGTTTTTGCCTAGAGGGCCACATAAACTCAAAGCTCATGCAAGCATTCCCATCATTGATATGCACCACCACACACAGGTGGGACCACCATTAGATTTGTGGCGTACTAGAGGAAATAATGGATAGGTAGGTCAGAGACCTGTTTGGGCCTAGAAGGCCACATAAACTCAAAGCTCATGGAAGCGTTCCCATCAATGATATGCACCGCCACACACAGGTGGGACAACCATTAGTTTTGTGGAGTACTACATGATATAATGGAGAGATAGGTCAGAGACCTGTTTGGGCCTAGAGGGCCACATAAATTCAAAGCTCATGCAATCGTTCCCATCAATGATATGCCCTGCTATACAGAGGTGGGAGCACCATTAGTTTTGTGGAGTACTAGAGGAAATAATGGAGAGATAGGTCAGAGACCTGTTGAAGCCTAAAGGCCACAGAAACTCAAAGCTCATGCAAGCGTTCCCATCAATGATATTCTATTCACTGACCTAACCTGACACCTTGGAAGCATGGTCTGATATGCATAAGGTGAGTGATTGCTTTATATAGTCCATTTTATATGTATTTTGCTGTTTTAGGACACAACACAAATTAAAAATTGATAGAATAGGACCACTCTATATGAGACATTCCTTGACGTGGAAGAGTGGCTCAAAAGATTATTTAATATTTTGCAAAATGTCTCATCACTGTGCAGTATGGAAACAATATGTGTATTTACACAATTTATTTTTCCCATTTTTTTCTGACTGTGCTGGCTCCCCTTTGCTTCACAATGATATGCACTGCCACACACAGGTGGGGCCACCATTAGTTTTGTGGAGTACTACATGAAATAATGGAGAGATAGGTCAGAGACCTGTTTGGGCCTAGAGGGCCACATAAATGCAAAGCTCATGCAAGCATTCCCATTAATGATATCCCCCTCTATACACAGGTGGGACCACCATTACTTTTGTGGAATACAACAGGAAATAATGGAGAGGTAGGTTAGACACCTGTTTGGGCCTAGAGGGCCACATAAAGTCAAAGCTCATGCAAGCATTCCCATCAATGATATTCCTCGCCACACACACGTGGGACCACCAGTAGTTTTGTGGAATACAACAGGAAATAATGGAGAGGTAGGTAAGAGACCTGTTTGGGCCTAGAGGGCCACATAAACTCAAAGCTCATGCAAGCGTTCCCATCAATGATATGGACCGCCATGCACACGTGGGACCACCATTAGTTTTGTGGAATACAACAGGAAATAATGGAGAGGTAGGTTAGACACCTGTTTGGGCCTAGAGGGCCACATAAAGTCAAAGCTCATGCAAGCATTCCCATCAATGATATGCCATGCTATACAGAGGTCGGAGCACCATTAGTTTTGTGGAGTACTAGAGGAAATAGTGGAGAGGTAGGTCAGAGACCTGTTTAAGCCTAAAGGCCACAGAAACTCAAAGCTCATGCAAGCGTTCCCATCAATGATATGCACCACCACACACAGGTGGGGCCACCATTAGTTTTGTGGAGTACTACATGAAATAATGGAAAGATACGTCAGAGACCTGCACGGGCCTAGAGAGCCACATAAATTCAAAGCTCATGCAAGCGTTCCCATTAATAATATGCCCCGCTATGCACGGGTGGGACCACCATTAATTTTGTGGAGTACTAGAGGAAATAATAGAGAGGTAAGTCAGAGTCCTGTTTGGACCTTAAGGGCCACATAAAGTCAAAGCTCATGCAAGCGTTCCCATTAATGATATGTCCCGCTATACACAGGTGAGACCACCATTAGTTTTGTGGAATACAACAGGAAATAATGGAGGGGTATGTCAGAGACCTTTGGGCCTAGTAGGCCGGATAAACTCAAAGCTCATGCAAGCGTTCCCATTAATGATATTCCTCGCCACACACATGTGGGACCACCAGTAGTTTTGTGGAATACAACAGGAAATAATGGAGAGGTAGGTAAGAGACCTGTTTGGGCCTAGAGGGCCACATAAACTCAAAGCTCATGTAAGCGTTCCCATCAATGATATGGACTGCCACGCACACGTGGGACCACCATTAGTTTTGTGGAGTACTACATGAAATAATGGAGAGGTATGTCAGAGACCTGTTTGGGCCTAGTAGGCCGGATAAACTCAAAGCTCATGCAAGCGTTCCCATTAATGATATGCCCCACTATACACAGGTGGGACCACCATTAGGTTTGTGGAGTACTACATGAAATAATGGAGAGGTAGGTCAGAGACCTGTTTGGGCCTACAGGGTCACATAAATTCAAAGCTCTTGCAATCGTTCCCATTAATGATATGACCCACCACACACAGGTGGGACCACCATTAGTTTTGTGGAGTACTACATGAAATAATGGAGAGGTATGTCAGAGACCTGTTTGGGCCTAGTAGGCCGGATAAACTCAAAGCTCGTGCAAGAGTTCCCATCAAAGTTATGCCCCGCAACACCCAGGTGGGACCACTATCAGTTTCATGGATTACTACAGGAAGAACTAGTGAGGTAGGTCAGCGACTTGATTGGGCCTAGTGGACAGGGGAGATTGACCAAACAATGTTTTTAAGCACGCAAAAATGGTGGATGTGAATACAGCTAATTTGTTCATCACTGGTTCAATGGACAAAAAAGTTGAATATTCAGAAACAGGGGCAGGAGTGTTAAGGATAAGTATTGAGCTCAGAGGGCCCTACTCAAGTCAAGCAACAAACAGCAAGGAAACCTCAACAACAGTCTCCATTTTTTTATAAAATGAGGAACAGCCACCACTTAAGTGGCATCAATTGCCCCAGAGTAGAAATATGGAAATATGGAGTTTAATGCAACACATTGTAAAGTACACAACCGTTCAGTCTCCCCAGGCTGACACAGGGGGGGCAAAGTCCTTGCGGATCCATGACTTGTTCATTTTGATAAACATTAATCATCTACACTGTCATTGGACAGACGCGTGACCTTATCCGACAGCACACTACCAGCAGCGCTGAAGACACATTCAGAGAGAACGCTGGCTGCGGGGCACGACAAAATCTCCAAGGCATGAGTGGCGAGCTCAGGCCATTTTTCCAGTTTGGAAGCCCAAAATGAACTAGTCTAGTTGCCCAGTCATTGCATCGATATTGAGCTGTAGATACTCCTGTACCATCCACTCTAGGCATTCACTATGTGCCACACTTGTTCTGTCTTCTGGCGTTGCATTGGATGGTGCAAAAAATTGGTAAAACCATTCCACAAAATTGCTGTTAGTAAATAGACTAGTCTATTACTATTGACGTTTGATTGATGATGACGACTCGACGTTCCCAGGGTTGGAAAGTTACATCTGTGATATTCACTATGTGCTCCACTGGTGTTTTGGGGAAAAGCAGATCTAAGATTAAGTAAAAGTTTCTGTTGATACTCCTGCATGCGTGAATCCCTTTCCAGGGCAGGAATCATTTGGCTAAATTTACTCTTGTACCAGGGATCTAAGAATGTGGCAACCCAGTAGTTGGCATAATTTCAGATTCTAACAATCCTATGATCATGTTGCAGGTGGTGCAGCAAGAAGGCGCTCATGTGTCTTGCGCATCCAGGAGGACCAAGTCCTTGTTGTGTTGGTGGTGGCGGGGTAATATTCACGCTTCCTTCCTCTGCCCTCTCCCCCCAACGAGGCACAACAGAAATGTGATCCAGATCTCCCTCATCTGCTGAGTCTTCCATGCCCATCGCCTCTTCATACTCCATTTCTTCTTCGGCTCCTGCACCTTCATCAACAGTTTGGCTGCTACCATGCGCCCTCATTAATCCCTCTCGCCCACCCTCCCTTGCCAGCCACCTTGGTGCTGCCGACCATCTGGACCTTTGAGATCTTGTTATTCCTTCCGCATAGGCCTCCTCCTGTACTTCCTATCCCTTCCTCTTGGCCCACCACCTGTCTCTGAATACAGGTTAATGTATGCTCCAGCATGTAGCTGACCAGAATTGTCATGCTGATAATGGCATCGTCAGTGCTAAACATCTTAGTAGCCATTTCAAAACTGTGCAGAATATTGCAGAGGTCCTTGATCTGAGACCACTCCAGCAGCGTGATTTACCCCACCTGTGGATCGCGTTGGCCCAGGCTATATGTCATAACATACTGCACCAGGGCTCGTCGCTGCTGCCACAGGCGCTGCAACATGTGCAGAGTGGAATTCCATCGTGTCGGCACATCCTATTTCAGTCGGTGAACTGGCAGGCCGAACGACTTCTGTAGAGATGCAAGTCGTTGAGCTGCGAGATGCGAACGGCGGAAGTGAGCACACAGTGACCGTGCCCTGTGCAGAAGTGCATCTAAGCCGGGATAGTGGGCTAGAAACTGCTGGAACACTAGGTTCAAGACATGAGCCATACAAGGTACATGTGTAACCTTGCCCCGGCGAAGGGCGCGGTTTGCAGCATTGTCGCACACAGCCTTCCCTGGGAGACAACCATTGATTAAACTCTGTCTCCAGAGCTGCCCAAGACTCCACAGCTGTGTGACTCACATTTTCCAGACATTTTAATGTAAACACTGCCTGATAGCACTGAACCCTGCTAATGTGGCACCCCAGGGGTTAATGTGCCACAGTAACATCACACGGGTTCCCTCCCCACAACACACTGACACTGCACCAGCACCTCTAGGCCAAGAGGGGGAGCTAAACCAGCTCCCTTATAAACTCCGGGTCAAGAGGAAGTAGTGGGTTAGTTCAGTCTACAGTTAGTCTTTAGTTAGTTCAGTACGAGGCGGTACTGTGAAGAGTCCAGTTCCTGGGAGAATTGAGGGAGACTGTAGTGTAATGGAGCTGCGTCAGGCTTCTCTACAGTCCGCTCATTGATTCCAGGCCTAGCCAGGGTCTGAGGGAAGGAGAGCAGAAGACAAAGGAACACATCTGGGAGACTGAGTGCCATCACCACTCACCCCAGAGGAGCGCACAGAACAGACACTGGATCCGAATCTGTGACTGACACACACAGCACAGTAGATCCCGGGGTAGTAGAGGTTGTAGATCGACACTGTACTAGAGCAAAGCAACACGGCAGGGTCAGTAGTACACGGAAGACTCGAGCTGCCTAGCCAAGGGGTACCTGTGAGGAAAGAGACAGTGCCAGCAGCTCAGCTAGAAGCAGCAGAAGAGCCACACACACAGAGCGCAAACAGGAGGAAGCTGAGGACCCGTACAGGGTGGGAGCAACCAGGCCCCAGTACAGACTCCGTGGACAATAATCTGCTACAACATCTGCAGTAAAGCTTTGGAAAACTTCAGAAACGTGAGTGTGTTCCTTCAACCCGTCTCCACTATCAATCCCTTTAATACCACATCCATCATATCCACCATAGACACTAATTACCACTGCCCCGGGGAACCAGCCTCTACTGATGGAGAGCCATTCCATCTAAGCTGCCCAGCATCATCCCCGGAGGTTTTGCAGCAGCGGTGGTCACCCTGACCACACACCATGGGTGGGGTCACGACAAACACTCATCCCTTGTAAATAACGCCTTTTACTTGCGGAACCCAGGACATAGTCCGGACCAGGCCCCCGTGACATCCCCAGTAGCAACCCGGTCCGGTACCGGGTACCCCGTCCCAGTGGGCTCCACAACCTGGCGTCACGAACAGGATCTACCGTGCCCGGTAAAATGGGCATTGTGTGCCGTGATTAATGTAAAAACTGTTATTAAGTTGCGCCATACAAACTGTACTTTTGAAAATCCACCATTTTGCAACGCGCGGAGAAAGGGGGCGGTACCCTGCAATGGCGCAAATCCAGCCTCCTCCCTGGTGCTGACAACATCCGGGGGGGAAAAAGATCCCTGTTGCACCGTGGAACCTCCAAGAGACATCCGGACAGAAGCAGAAGACAGGAGGGCGAATGTTAACTAAGAGGGCACAGGATGTCGCAGCCAGCAGCGCCAAGCGGCAGCGGAGCAGCCGGTGGAGCGGCAGCGCCGGATCAAGCAGTAGCACCCAGCGGTGCAGCGGCGCAAGGAGCAGCACCTACCATGCCGTTTCGGATGCCGTATACTCCAGGGGCAATGTGGCTGCCCCAATACTCCGGTGAGCCTAATACGCTTAATGACTTTCTGCTAAAGATAAAAGCTTATTATGTGATGTACCCCCTTACCGAAGCCCAATGTGTAGGAATGATTATGGGACAATGCACAGCGGGAGGTTGCGTCCTGGCTGGACACAGATGAGGACACTGTAGAGCATCTAGTAGCTGGACTAAAAGCAACATTTGAATCTACTGCTGATACCCGGGCTAAGATGAGGTTCTTTGCATGTCACCAGAAGTCCAAGGAGAGTGCCAGAGACTATGCCTTGAATCTGCAGGAAGCACTCAAAGCCCTTAAACTGGCAAAACCTTCTTTAGCTCCGGGAGCTGATAAAATGCTACTTGACCAATTCATAGAGGGCCTCCTATCCCCTTCCCACAGAGGACAGCTGAGTATGATACTTCTTCAGAATCCTAACATGACATTTGCTGAGTTGAAAGATAGAGCCATCCAGCTGCAGCAGCTAGAAGAGCCACGGGATCTAAAATCTATACAGGACCCTGCAGCAGCACCTCAGCAACTGGCAGCGCCAGCGACCTCTGCCATGTCAGCAACTGCTGCTGAAACTAGAGAACCAATCTCTAATGAAGCCCTCAATCAAAAGCTAGATGCCCTGACAGACACCGTCATTTCCATGGCTAAAGTCATCAAAGAGCTGTGAGAATCTAAGCCTGCACCCAAGATCAAGTTGGCGACCAGCAGAGAGGACGTCCAGTGGATGAAGCCCAGAAGATATCAAGCAACAAAAGGACAACCCAGCGACCGCTACCAACCGGATGGACAGCCCATTTGCCGCCGTCGCCAGAAACCAGGTCACCTTGCCCGAGAGTGTGCTTTAAACGACGATTCCCTGGGCAGGCGGGCCGCTCTTCAGGTATGAACTCTATAGGTCCGTCAGCCTGGTATGACAGATTCGTGGGAGGACAGCCAGTGATCCCTATCGTGTTGGATGGCATACCCTTTAGTGCCTTGTTGGATACCGGGTCCCAGGTAACATCGATTCCACATGTTCTGTACAGAAGGTACTAGGCTGATTCAGACATTACTAGTGCTCCCACTGACTTTACAATGGACATATGGGCTAGTAATGGACAATTAATACCGCAAGTTGGGTTCAGAGAAATGACCATTCAGATTGGGAAGGTAGAATTGCAGAACCAGGGTATTATAATCGTAGATGTTAACCGGCGGGAACGTGAGCCAGTGATGCTGCTAGGTATCAATGTAATTGAGAAATGTTTTTTCCGAGGTGATAACTGTTTTGCAGCAAATCGCCTAGACTGCCGTAACCGGACAGCAGAGGCTTCTGCATAAAGAGATCAAAGCCTTAATGTTGAAGCAACCGGTAGACATATCCGGAGGTGAGATCGGCAGTGTACGAGTATGTGATCCAATACCCATTGTAATACCTCCCAAAACTGAAATGTTGGTCTGGTGTAGAGCCGCAATAGGCATTAAAGGGCAAGACTATCAAGCCCTGGTAGAACCCGTGTAGTCAGACAGTAGACCTACTATACTCACAGCTAGAGGAGTGTTTGAGGTTGTGAGGCACCGCCGGCATGATCCCCGTGGCCGGGGCGCATCACATGCAGGATCAGGGTATGATCCTGTTCACACTGGCTGGTTTGATAGTGGATGACGCTGTGTGAGCCTATCCTGAACACAAGGAGTTAAGTGTGATTGTGAGTGCTGTGGATCTGAAACAGTCATGAGACTAGTGAGTGGCTCATGAGATCGAGGAGGCCTTGAGGAAAGTAAAGGGTGCTGATTGCTGACAGCCCAGGTGGCTGTGTCAGGAGGGTGTGTCCTGAGTAATAGCAGCCCAGCTGGTTGAGTCAGAGTGGGAGTGGCAGGCACGATATAGAGCCTGCCAGCTGAGTGATTAGAGATTGAAGCTGAGATCCTGCTGAGAGATCATGCTGAGAGATTCATTCAGAGACTGGAAATTGTGCTGAGACCAGCCTGAGTGCAGAGCAGTGCAAGACTCTGTGTGTGAACATGATAGGAGCATGCTAGCTCCATGCCGGTGCTTAGGACTGAGGTCGTGATAGCTCCTGGAGTGGGGAAGCCGTGGCTGAACCCAGTGGATACTGGTCCGGGCGTGGGGTGAAACACGTCCGGGAAAGGAGCCCTTGGGGGACGCTTGGTGGAACCTGTGACACAGGTAGCGAGACCCGGATCCGTGCCCGGTAAGAAAAGCAGTTCCTGAATGCTTGTGTGAACTGTGCACTTTGTGTGCAAATCATGCTAGGCGAGCGTAGCCGCCATTAGGTCCAGTGAAGGACCTGTTGAACCTTATAAGTAGTGTACGGCTTTTTAAAAAGACCCAGCAAGTGAATGTAGCCCTATAGGAGCTGATGTATGAAGGGTGCCAGGCGGGCATAGTCCGCATTTAGGTCCGACTCAGTGTAGTCAGTTAAAGGACCTGATGAACCGGAATGTATGTACAAGAGGTCAGATGCAGGGGTTAATAGGGCTCCTATAGTAGGGTAACAGATGGTTGTCCCGGATACTAAGGTTTGCCAATCTCTGTTCTGCACCCAGATGTGCCACAGTCCATGGATGTTTATATGATGGGCTGTGAGCATGTGAATGGACGCGTGTGGTCCATGGTGGCTTACAGGATGGATCACATATTGTATGTAAGAACCCGGTCAGGCTGGAGTCCTGATTCCGGGGTAGTATGAAACTGGGGAAATAAAGCCAGGCGGCTGGTTCCGCCATTGGGACCCATAGGGCTCATTGATATGGTGACTGATGTATTGTTAAATGTATGTGAAATGTAGATAGGCCGGAGGCCGTAGCCACCACGGGAGCAGTTGTTAGAGCTCCAATGGGGACAGAGAGGTGGTTAAAGGTCCCAGGTAACTATAAGATGTTATGTGCAATATAAGTGTTATGTAATGTTATATGTAATTGTAATGGTGTATTTATGTATGGTGTTTATAATCAATGTGCAATGTTGTAAACATGCTACCCGGGTTATGTTATTATATGTGAAAAATAAATGGGTAGACATTGGTTAAATTATAAACACGTGTTCTTGTCGTTATGCAAGCGGGTTCCCCGGGTGCTACCTCACAAGGTACAGCGGGGAAGAGTGCCATTACACCTATTAAACTGCGGAGAGGATGAGATCACATTACCAAAGTATGCTACCATGGCTAAATTGTACATGGTTGATAACAATAACATCACAGCCGTCGAGCCCTTGAACCCGTCAAGTCAGGCGGATGACAATAGCTCAGGGGAAAAGCTGGAGGATTGGTGCCAAAAGCTGCATGTAGGTACCAGTTCTACACCTTCCCATCAAAAGCATGGAGTATACCTGGTAGTGAAAGAATATGAGCAAATATTCAGCAAACACCCGTTAGATTTTGGGCAAATTAAAGGGGTAGAGCACACTATACCCACAGGTAAGCATCAGCCTATAAAAGAGAGGTATAGAGCATTACCACCCGCTCACTACCAAACCACCAAAGACATGCTCAAAGAAATCAAAACTGCAGGGGTAATAAGAGGCAGTTGTAGCCCCTGGGCAGCACCTCTAGTGTTATTTAAAAAGAAGCATGGGACCATGAGAATGTGCATAGATTACCGGCAGATTAACCGCATCACACATAAGGGTGCATACCCATTACCTAGGATTGAGGAGTCATTAGCTGCATTAAAATCTGCTAACTACTTTTCCACCCTTGATCTGACTAGTGAGTACTGGCAGGTTCCTGTGGCTGAGGCCGACAAGGAGAAGACAGTGTTTACTACGCCGATGGGCCTCTGTGAGTTCAATTGTATGCCGTTCGGACTCTGCAACGCACCCGATACCTTCCAACGCCTGATGGAGAGCTGCCTAGGACATAAGAACTTTGAAACTGTCCTCCTATACCTAGATGACGTCATAGTCTACTCCAAGACATATGAGCAACATCTCCAAGACCTAGCAGGAGTGTTTGAAGCCTTATCCGGATACGGCATGAAAATCAAGCCATCCAAATGCCATCTTCTCAAACCAAACGTACAGTACCTGGGGAGTAGCACCGGATCCTGATAAAGTCACAGTGATAAGGGATTGGCCAAGACCTACAAACATGAAAGAAGTGAGGCAATTCCTGGGCCTGGTAGGCTATTATAGAAGATTTATCAGTGGATTCACAAAGCTAGCAGCTCCTCTACAAGACATCCTGGTAGGACAATCAAGAAAGTCTTCAACCTGCAATCCTCCTTTCCAGTGGAGTGAAGAGAAGGAAGATTCCTTCAACAAGCTGAAATGTGCACTGACGGGAGAAGAGATCCTGGCATATCCAGATTACCATCAACCATTCATTCTATACACGGATGCCAGCATTGTGGGACTGGGGGCAGTATTGTCACAGAAGCAAGGAGGCAAAGAGAGAATTATTGGCTTTGCAAGCAGGAAGCTACAGAAAGAAATCCTGAGAATTACAGTTCCTTCAAGTTAGAACTACTGGCAGTAGTTTGGGCTGTAACTGAACGTTTCAAGCACTACTTGGCGGCTGCAGAATTCACCATCTACACGGATAACAACCCGTTGACACACTTGGATTCAGCAAAATTAGGTGCATTGAAGCAGCGATGGATAGCCCGGCTGTCTAACTACAATTTTGTCATCAAATATAGGGCAGGCCGCAAGAACGGGAACGCAGATGCCTTATCTCGGATGCCACACCTGAAAGACGTGGAAGAGGAACCGGAAGGGTTGGAAGAGATTGAACTACCGGCCTTTCATCGTTCAAAGGTAGTCCAGTATCAACCCGGCATCTACCAAAGAGAGCAACAGGCAAGTTTTAACCCGTTAGCACACCATGGATGGGCTAACACTCAAGATACTGATCCAGCTATGAAGCTAGTGAAAGAACTGCTTACACAACAAGGTGCATACCCTAATCAGAACGCCCCGGCTGAGACCCAACAACTCTGGAAAGAGAGAGGCAAGTTGTTTCTGTATCAAGGGAAGCTCTGCAGAAGGCATACCAACCCCAAAACACATGAACTGGTCTGGCAGATAATCGTACCCAAGCAAGATGTCAGAATGGTCTTAGAAGTCTACCACGACGGTGCAGGTCATTTCGGATGGAAAAAGTTGGAAGTGCTCCTGAGAGAGAGATTCTTTTGAGTTGGCATGAGAAAGTCAATTGAAGATTGGTGTAGAAAATGTGGACCGTGCAACCTCAGAAGAAAAGATCAACCACTCCAGTCCATAGTAACCAAGCAACCACTCGAGTTAGTCACGTTAGACCACGTCAAGTTGTCACCAAGCCGGTCAGGCTATGTCTATGCCTTAACTATTGTGGACCATTACTCACGCCTCTTAGTGGTGGTGCCCGTCAAAGACTTAACAGTGAAGACAGCTGCAAAAGCATTCCAGACACATCTCTGTAGACCGCATGGTTACCCGGAACAAGTCCTTGCAGATCAAGGTCCAGCTTTTGAATCAGAGATATTCCAGGAATTCTGCAATATGTACGGCTGTAAGAAGATCCACACAACAGCGTACCATCCCCAAACAAATGGCTTATGCGAGAAGATGAACCATATTGTAATTGACCTGTTGAAGACATTATCAGAGTTTAAAAGATATCAATGGCCAGATAAATTACCCGATTTGGTAGACTTATACAACCATGTTCCAGTGAGTTTTACAAACTGCACTCCAGCCTACCTTATGCATGCAAGACCCGGTAAGCTACCAATTGATTTAGACGTGGGAATCATGAAACCAGACACAGAAGTGGAAGAATCTGATTGGGATACCCTACGTCAGAAACAGTATCGTCAAGTACAAGAGTGCGTAGAGAGAAATCTTCAGCAAGCTAGAGCAAGACAGGAGAAAACCTTTAACCAACATGCTCGAGCAACTCCATTACAACCTGGTGAACAAGTTCTCAAGAGAAAGAGACGCTCTAAAAAATTGGATAATCAGTGGGAAACCACCCCATACACAGTCTTACCATCTAACCTAGACAATACTAAAACGTGCCTGATAAGTAAAGATGAAGGAAGAACTTCAGCAATTGTATCTCGAGATCAGCTCAAACTGTGTCCTGAAACCTTGAAGATACCTGAAGTAACAGAACCCGTACAGGTCCAACCTATCAAAGAAAAAGAAGAAGTATTCCATACAGTACTAGGAGATTTCCCCAAAGCATGGCCAAATTACTATGGAGGCGTTGTAGTACCAATGATTGCTTTCCCTTCAATGGTGAAACCAACACCAGAACCTGTGTTACCAGAAGAACTCCCAAGACCTGAAGAACTGGAAGTAGAACCCGTAGAGGAAGAACCAATTCCTGGTCCCAGTGAACTTGCCAGTCCTGCAGTCAGACCTCCACCTGCCACAGAACCAGACACTACAAATAGGTACATGTCCACCAACACCAATATCTCACATGCAAGTAGTATACCCATTTTACGTAGATCAGAGTGTAGTACCCAAGGTCAGTTACCGGTTAGGTACAAAGAGTAAAATGTAAAATTAAATGTGCAATGTAAATATGTTTGTGTGAAATGTAAATTGAACCCGGTAGACCGTGTCCAAGAGGGTGGAGGAACTGGATTGACCCCTGTGCACATTAAGTTAGAGAAAGAAAGTGCCTGGGGGTGGTGTAGCGAATCCAGGCCTCCTAAGCAGAAACGCCTGTGGACAAATGTACATAGTTAATGCAACGTTAAAAAAGCCCAGTACCTACAGAGACTATCCTGTATGAACTTTAAACTTTTCTCATTTTACTTATGGACCATATATAGCACGGACTGGTTGTGGTAAGAACTTTCTTGTATATATTCATCAGCCTGGAGGTAATGGACTAAACCCCCGGAAAGACTGCTTTTTGAATTTTTGGACTTTTTTCAAATTTCAGTGATTTTTGTACTTTTTACTTTCAAGCCTATGTAAATATTAATTGTATTAACTGTTGGTTTACTTGTTTTTCCACAGTCCCGGAGTACTGTCTTTAACTAAGGGGGAATGTGGCACCCCAGGAGTTAATGTGCCACAGTAACATCACACTGGTTCCCTCCCCACAACACACTGACACTGCACAAGCACCTCTAGGCCAGGAGGGGGAGCTAAACCAGCTCCCTTATATACTCCGGGTCAAGAGGAAGTAGTGGGTTAGTTCAGTCTACAGTTAGTCTTTAGTTAGTTCACTACGAGGCAGTACTGTGAAGAGTCCAGTTCCTGGGAGAACTGAGGGAGACTGTAGTGTAATGGAGCTGCGTCAGGCTTCTCTACAGTCCACTCATCGATTCCAGGCCTAGCCAGGGTCTGAGGGAAGGAGAGCAGAAGACAAAGGAACACATCTGGGAGACTGAGTGCCATCACCACTCACCCCAGAGGAGCGCACAGAACAGACACCGGATCCGAATCTGTGACTGACACACACAGCACAGTAGATCCCGGGATAGTAGAGGTTGTAGATCGACACTGTACCAGAGTGAAGCAACATGGCGGGGTCAGCAGCACACGGAAGACTCGAGTTGCCTAGTCAAGGGGTACCTGTGAGGAAAGAGCAGAAAGAGCTAGAAGCAGCAGAAGGGCCACACACACAGAGCACAAGCAGGAGGAATCGGAGGACCTGGACAGGGTGGGAGCAACCCAGCCCCAGTACAGACTCCGTGGACAATAATCTGCTACAACATCTGCAGTAAAGCTTTGGAAAACTTCAGAAACGTGAGTGTGTGTTCCTTCAACTCGTCTCCACTATCAATCCCTTTAATACCACATCCATCATATCCACCATAGACTCTAATTACCACTGCCCCGGGGAACCAGCCTTTACCCACGGAGAGCCGTTCCATCTAAGCTGCCCAACATCATCCCCGGAGGTTTTGCAGCAGCGGTGGTCACCCTGACCACACACCGTGGGATGGAGTCACGACAAACACTCATCCCTTGTAAATATCCCCTTTTAGTTGCGTAACCCGGGACACGGTCCGGACCAGGCCCTCCGTGACATCTCCAGTAGCAAACTGGTCCGGTACCGAGTACCCCGTCCCAGTGGGCTCCACACTGCCAGCATAGAAAGGTGGTGTAATGCACCCTGTCACACACATAGTTTCTCAAGGAAGCTGTGGTTTTGTGTGCGACATACTGGTGTAGTGCAGGCACAGCTTTCTTTAAGAAGTAGTGGTGACTGGGCATCTGGTACTGGGGACTACGACGGCCATAAGGTCTCGAAAATCCGCTGTTTCCACCAGACAAAAAGGCAGCATTTCCGTAGCCAACAGCTTGCAGATGGTGAAATTCAATCTCTTAGCTTTGGCATGGGTAGGAGGAAATGGTCTTTTACTTGTCCACATCTAAGGGACCGAGGGCTTGCTGCGTGCTGAGACAGGGTTGAGAAGGGTGTCCCAGACAAACCGCTGGTCTGTGATGGAGGTGCAGGCAGACTTATTACATCGTATTCATGAAATGGTGGTGCTATCGATGTATGACAGCCAAAAAATGTGTGACAGTCGGAAAATATGCAGAGGGGGTGGAGCTATATGGGGACTGCCGTCCACTACATGCCGCCCACTGCCCACTACAGGATCTCCCGTCTGCCCGACAGCACCCCTCCCCCTCGCTTCTTAATCACCGCCGGCGCCTGACAGCACATACACCCCCCCCTGCTCCTCAATCACGGCCACCACCTGACAGTGTCCCTCCCCGCTCCTCAAGCCGCTGGTGTCTGAAAGGCACCCTAACTTCCCCCCGGCTCCTCGCCTCAGTACAGGTAAATATTCTTTTACAAAAAAAGCACTGGTGACAGTGCTCAACACTACCAGGTGTTTCCACTTCCAAAACAGCTGCCGACCTGTCAATCACACTGGCTGTGGCGGGTAAAGAGGTGGAAGTTCTGCATCCGAAAGCCTGTATGACAGCTGTCTCCACAGTTACAGAGGATTAAGAGGCTGCAGATGCACTTGATGGGGCAAACGGTGATTGGCCAGGCCCACTAGGCCGCATTATAGCACAGTGAGCTTCCCATTGTGACTTATGCTTCATGTCCATGTGATGGTTCATGCATGAAGTACTCAAACTATTGATTTTTTTGACCTCTACTCAGTTTTTGTTTACAAATTTGGCAGATAACATGAGTTGGGTCATCCTTTGCGATCTGAAAAAAGGCCCAGGCTAGGCAAGGCTTAGCGCCCATTTGACCTGCAGAGCCACCACGACTTCTGCACAGAGGCAGAGTTGTGGCTGAGGACGCAGTTGTTGACCTGCTTCCAGGACTCCGTCTGTGTTAAGGAAGCCGCAACCTACCCTCGTCACTAGCATCCTCCTCCACCTCCTCTGATGAGCTCATCAACTGCCTGCCTGTAGTTTGACAGTAAGTGGGAAATCCAACCTCATCATCACCCTGTGTGTTCTCACGCTCGTCGTGCTCATAGCCAACCTCTTCCTACACTGAGCGCAAAGTCAAGTTGTCAGTCCAATCAGGTATCTGAGTTTCATCATCATCTGCCTCATTGTCTTCCCCAACAGGGGTTACATTTTGGGAATGAGGGTCTACATTATGATCAGACCCTTCTTCATCTGGGCCTAGATCTGACTCCCAAAGATTTTGGGCATCGGTGCAAATCATTTCCTCGTCTTGACTCAATGAAGCTTTGGAGCAAACCTCTGATTCCCAGGCTATAGTATGAGTGAACAGCTCAGCAGACCCACTAATCTGTGTTTCCCCATAGTCAATAGGGCAGCTGGAGACTTGTGAGCTGTGAGGAAGCAAGTGCAATCAGGGTGACACCTCTGAGGACTGGAGTGTTTGTGATGTTGAAGTTGAGGTGGAGGAGTGCCCACTTAATAGAGCGATTGATATCCATTCAAGCACCTGCTGTATTTGGGCCTCATCTACAAGTCTTATGGTACCTTTACACGCCGCCACAACAGGATGGATACCAACGGCAACTTCACGTGCACGAGCACGGCCGAACGGTTACCAACGGGAACCGCACCCTCTATACACGCCGCCACAAGGTGCGCTACGCTACGCTACATCTACAGCTACATACATCGCCGGGTGTCGCAAGTAGCCGTCTGTAGCTCAGCGTACCAGCTTTACACACAGCCACCACAGAGTGATCTGGGAGCAACAAAGGCAGGACGTAAAACAAATAGGCGTGCCACAGACCTGTACGCCGCGCCCAAACCACAACCATTGGCCAACACTACGGAGTTGTGATTGGGCACGACGGAAAGGGCGGATGGCCGAGACGTGCCGTACTAGTGAACGGAGTGTGGCACGGAATAAGCGCTTGTGACATGGCGGAGCCTGGCGAATGCATCCAAATCGATGGTAATGGGTCACGCTAGAGCGGTGGCCAGTCACATATCCCGTGTGTATTAAAGTAGCGGTCCGGGGCTATGTGTGCGTAGTACAAGTGTTTGCCGTGTCACGCACGATCAGCGCTTGTGACAGCCGCGTGTGCAGATTGAACTGAGGTGCGTTTGTGTGCCACACATTAGCGTCTTACAAAAGACAGTATGTGCGTTTTCTGTCAAAAATCTGTGACAACTGTGGCGAAGTATGTGTATGTATACAGGCTGAATGGGTTTAATATATGTGCTGACAGATGTGAATGTAGTGGAACAGCTTCCAAGGCACCAAGTCAAAGATCTGTGTGACAGTGTATTAGCAAACACCTGACAAGAATATGTCCTGCATCAATGTGCTGTGTGCAGGGGACCCTCTGCCTACAACAAAAAAAAGGATCATGTACGCACAATGGCCACAAACACTGTTGGGCAAAAGACTTTCCGAAAAACATGGCTACCCACACATATTGTGTGCACAATCCCAGCCAATAGGTGGCTCTGACATCCCAGGCCCCCACCCAACCCTGCATCACATTGCCCTCCTCCACCAAGTAATCAGGCTCACACAGATGATGTTGGATCCAACAGAAAAAGGTTTAATATATTGCATGAATCTTGACCTTGTCTTGTGCAAACAAAATATACATAAAGTAAAAACATTGTCGAATTCAAGAGCAGGTGACATTCATCAGGGAAATTCAATGGATAAGCAAATCACCACACATTGCAAACTGTGGATGGAAAAAATACTAAAATAACCTAAACTAACTAACTAAATAACTACATAATGAAAACTCATGCACATAATGCAAACAAAGAGAATGGAAAAGGTCAACCAAACATTAAAGGGGTGCAGCTAACCTGCTGTCACCTCCATTGAAAACACAAAAAGCAACTCCCAGAGCCAGCCACATTATATGGCCTGGTCCTGCCAGCTCACTGCACCAGACCCATTGAAGTAGGAGCAGTAAGCTTCTCTACTGTCCCTGGCCTCCTGCCGAGTGCGGCCATGGCTCTGCGGCTGGAGTGGCACAATCACATGGGCCTCATCACGCCAAGACCCTGGACGGAGCTCCCCTGTTGTAGCGTCTGCATTATCTACATAACCTCCTGGCGTGTATGATGCCCTATCCCTACGACGCAGGAAGTTATGTAGCACACAGCAGGCCACCACTACCGCCTCAATAGACTCCGGTTTCATATGTATAGGTGTATGAAAAATCCGGAATCTATTGGCCATTATCCCAAACGCATTTTCAACTACACGGCGGGCCCGGGATAGCCGGTAGTTGAAAATGCGTCTCTCAGAAGTAAGGGCCCTCTGGGGATATGGCCGCAGTAGGTGCTCCTGAAGTGGGAATGCTTCATCCGCCACAAACGCAAAGTTGAGATGTTCGGTCGTGTGCTCATTTGAGGGTAAGTTTAGCCCACCACTCCCTAGTAGTGTTGCCAAGGAGCTTAGGGCAAACACCCCCCCATCTGAGTTGCGACCAGGCATTCCAACATCCACGTAGAGGAACTCATAGTTGGCATCTACTACAGCCATGAGGATTATACTACAATACCCTTTGTAATTGTAATACAAAGAGCCAGAGTGGGCAGGTTTGGTAATCCTCACGTGCTTACCATCCAATGCCCCGCCACAGTTGGGGAAGTTCCACCGGGTTTCAAACCCTTGGGCCACTTCCAGCCATTCTGCAGCGGTTAATGGCATTTTCATGTAGGCTGGCTGCAGAGCTCTCCAGATGGCCCAACACGTTTCAGGGATCAGGCGGCTCAGCAGGGGCAGGGAGACACGTGACACGTATGTGAGGGATGTCATGGACTGCCCTGTAGCCAGGAACCGCAAAGTGATCGCCAACCGCTCAGCAGCTGATACTGATGGTCGCATTATAGTGTCCTGACGCGCTATCATTGGCCCTACACGCTCCAATAGGAAGGTGAAACAGTCCTCGGGCATACGGAGATAGTTTCGGTAATCATCAGGACAGTTAAGCTCCAGCTCCCGCAACAGCTGCATGTGGCCCCGGGTTTCCCGCCTCAGAAGCCAATCACGGGTCCACATCCGCCGCTGTCTGCGCCTCATCAACCTTTCATACCGATCCTGATACCACATTTGCTCTTCCACCAACGCAAGAGCCACGATAACATTGCGGTCATGGATATTCTGCATCCTCAATATCAGCACCTGTAGATGAGAATACACAACATGAGTACATAGACCAAAATGTGGGCAAGTCAGCAGGTTCAGCAAGCCACACCTCTTTTCGATTACACACTATAGCCAAGATGATGGGATCTCTTTTGTGGGCCCAAAACACAACCCTGAAGCAAGGACGGCAAACACCCAGTAGTCACCCCAAACAACATGGCACACGGCGATTGAGAGTGGCCTCCTCTACATCAACGTCAATGGGAGCTCCCAAAATTCACACATCTGCACCTAGGTGAGTTAGAAAGGGACATGTGTCACCAATAATGTTGGTCAAACAGGTCCCATAATCCATTACACAGCCCATAATGTCTATTGATTACAGTAAAAATGAGAAGAATAACGAATGTGACGTACCCCGATATGGAAGGTTGAGGAAGGCTACATGAACCAAACAACATTGCACATGACTGCGGATGGTTACCCATGGTGTAATTGGTTTTTGAAGGTGTCATTTTACATACACATGTATGCCATGTCTGGCGCCCAACACCTCAAAGCCCTGTGTCATCCCATTCCCGTTGGACACAGTCTCCATTGGCCACAACCAGTATGCAGAAATCGATCCAGTCGACATGAGTGACACAGTTCCGTCTACAGTCATGCATCCATTCTCCTGTATGTTGTCTGCAAACAAACACAGCAATGTATCTGAACAAAAGTGTCAAGGGCCACACAAAATGCCGTATCCTAACCCACACACTACACTATATGTCGTCCCCTACAATACAAACCCCTATATCGGCCGCTACACCAGTCTCCGGCGCTCTCCAAGAACATCAACATATGCACCCCACCCTGCGCCAATTCCATGTGTGTCCACAAAAACTTACCTAATGGGTCTGGCCAGCAAGCGTAATGTTTGGCGGGATGGGCAACTTTTAAAGGGCCGCCAACCTATCACGATTCAGCGATCTCCACCAATTAGCGGAAGGCAAATCCGCACCCAGGTGCCCCTTCAGGATGTGCATTATTGTGTCCGCTGTGATTGGTGTCCCGGACTATAAAGGCAGGTCAATGGCCACTGCTCCGTGTCCAGACGTCGATGTGCATTGAGCTACTAGTGTCCTGTTTGACTTCTGTTGCTCTGACGGTAAGCCTCTTTAGCGGTTTGTAAGAAAATGTAATGAACGCAGCTGGTTCTGGCACAGGCAGCTTAGGCGATGTGTGTATGGCCATGTTTGAAGCGGCATGCAAATATTTACCACGTAATATTCAATATGTGAACCTTATTCTGTGTCGCCCAGTAGCCACGTAGTGCCTCTACTTATGTAGTGTAAGTATGTATTGCACCTTCTGCTTTGTGGCAATGGTAAAAGAGCACGCTGTTATTTCTTTGGCTGGTACTTCACATCAACATTTCAGGGGTGGTAGAATTGTGGCGGACATTCCAGGGATGTTGGGTACATGTGTTAAAATGGAACTTCCACGTCTGGAGGAACACCTACATGATCATCTGGGTGCACATTACATGTAGTATGTGCAGTGTTGGCACACACCAGGCCGCCTTTCTGATATAGTGACCCCTTACCATTGTGGACACTGGCCAGGTACTAGTTAGCACACAACGTGTTAGCTCACATGTTGCCCTCTACAGGTATGTACGCACACACCGTGTCAAGGTGTGTTGCAATAGGTACATTGGGGACAGAAATCATGTTTGAAACATCTGTAGGTGGACACCGATATCCGGTGCTTGATAATGGCTGCATACATGTGTTTGAGTTAGTAGCGGTCTGAGATTGAGAAAATGCCCCACTCATGCCCAGTTTCACTCCACAAAATAGCTGCATAGATGATCACTGTAGAAAGTTAATGATTATGTGTATGATTGTGGCAAGTTTTGAAATGTCGGTATGCCTTGTGTTGTGACTGTGTTTTTTTTGTTTATTTTTTCATCGGCAGATGCCGACGGGTACTGTGGAATTGGAAACCCAGCTTCTCACGGAGTATCAGCGGCACGAATGTTTGTGGCGCAGCTCGCTGCCCGAATATAAAAATCGGGCAGCGAGGGCCGAGGCCTACAGGAGTCTTGTGGCTCTGGCAAATCGCTTGGAGCCAAGGGTAGGCAAGACGTGGGACCAGCCTATGGTGGCACTTAAGATCAAAAACATGAGGTCGGCGTTCATGCGGGCTCACATTCTGTACCAGCGTCGTCGCTCAGGGGCTGGAGCAGAGGAGGTACCATCACCTACCCTATGGTACTATCCCCTGTTCACCTTCATCCTGGGCGAGGTTCGCCCGCATCGAACGACCACCAACTGCCCCGTTGCTGCGTCCCATGTAGGCCCGGCTGCATCACCACCTGCGCCACAGGAGGTGGGTAATTGTGTGACAGTGGTGGCCCACAATGTTTCCTTCACATGTGTGCTTCTATAAATCCTTCACACCAAATGTGTTGCCATATTTACCTCCTTGCTGCGGCACACCTTGGGGTGTCAATCTATCTGCCCTCCTTCCATGACTTACCAGACTTTTCTATTCTATGCTTCCAGCCGTATTGCAATGTTGCTTCTTCCACAACATCTTGGTATGTTTAGGTTAGTTATTTAAGGGTTTAAAGATAGCAGGTGGTTTGTTCTCAAACAGCCACATAGTACCATGTAGTAAATGGTGCTGTCTCACATGTGTGTTGGCTTTGTTGCCTGTGGGTTAAAGGTAATTGAGTGAGGGGTGGATTCTCACCATAAAGGACTCCTAATGGGAAGGTGCCCAATATGTGTCATTGGCCAGCACAGCCCCCAGTATCAAGGTGTTGTGGTGACATGTCCTAATATTGGCTTACGGCTACGTGACAAACAACTAATTATGTATTTAGCTGAGCTCCTGGAATGGTCGAGGTGAGTGTACAGGAGAACCACTGGTGTTGGGGTCTTGAACCTTATTTGCTTTACTGTGTTATTCCTCATTTTCCATTCTGCTAGTTGGCCTTGGTGTGTGTGGGAGTGGTATATAGAGTCCTGTTGTGAATGTATACAGTTGATATAGCCTCCACTAATGGTATTTTTTTTATTTTTTCCCCACCCACAGGCCCCAGAAGAGGACGGCTCCATTGCCGAGGATTCTGTTGCTGATGATGCTCAGCCCATGACATCTGGGGCTGAGCAGGAGGGCGCGGCGAGTGATGTGGGTCCAGGCCCAGGTCCCAGCTCCGGGATCCGTCGCCGCCGACGTCCTGCACCACCTGAGACGGAGCTGGCGACCTGGGCCCGACGCGTGTTGTTGGATGAACAACGGACCCACATGGACCCCGACGCCCTCTACATGAGCAACAGAATGCGAGGGATGGAGCCGCTCCAGAAGAAGATCCTTCTGAGGGTGTTCCACAATGCCGCTGATGCTGCCGATGATGGGGCCCTTCAATGGGGCTGCCACGTCCCCTCCCCATGCAACACACCTTGTGGCCCCTTTCACCAGCTGCCCCATCTCGGCCCGTGAGAAGACCGGCCCCGCCACAGTCACCCCATCCCCCCTTAACACATCGTCGTTCAACCAGACGTTCTGGGGCAGGTCGGGGCTGCCCTCAGAGGAGGGGGATGCGGCATTGTCAGAGCCGACAGAAGAGGAGTAATTTGGACACTAGTAGCCAATGCACAGAATTGGCAGTCTGGACTTTATAATTTCAGGAATTGCGTTTTATATGTATATTTTGTTGATTGATTTTTGGCCAAAATTACTGGGTTTTTTTTGAATTTTTTTTGCCACTAAAATTCTATTCTTTGTAATTTATTTTAAATTCCAGCCTGGAATAAATTTTATTTATTAACACAATTGTGTATTCATTTCAGAATAAGGATTGTGTGGGTTTTTGGGGGTGAATGTAATTGTGGCCAATAATAGGTTTCCCCAAGCCACACAATATGGGCCAGTGCTCGCTCAGCAGGATCACCATCGGTTCATTTGGAATGTCTTAGCACATTCACAAAGGGATGTTGTGATGTGCCTCACATAGTTAGGTTATGGTGAGGTTTGGTCACCAAATATTAGTAAGGTCACATGAAGGAGCGTATAACAAAGTTAGAACAGCATTGTATTGTAAACATACATGTGTCACAGACATTTGCCATCATACAAGGAAGGCTTAGGCCAGATGGGGCTAGCCAGTCCACACTTGTGATGGTCCCAATGTGGGACAGTATAGCGATTGTAGGCCAGATGGGGCTACCCAGTCCACACTTGTGATGGTCCCAATGTGGGACAGTATAGGGATTGTAGGCCAGATGGGGCTAGCCAGTCCACACTTGTGATGGTCCCAATGTGGGACACTATAAGAAAAGAGCCCAACGGGGGCCAAAAATAAAAAAAAAACCAATATTTTCACTTTTGCAAGGCAACAAGCCAACGTGTGAACATTTTAGGGTCCAACAAGGACAACTGTTTGTGGGGCCATGTTTGGCCAGGATACAATGCATCCCTCGAATTCATGGGTGTGAACCATGGTGTGGGTGTAGGTCCGCCAGCATTTGAGCCAGGCGGCCAAGGTCCTGCAGGCCACGCTGTAGAGCCGTGGTCAAACGGGCCACAAATGCCTGATGGGCCTGGATGAATTCCTCCATGGTAGGGGCACCTGTATTGGGAGTAAACACAAACTTTAGTACACACTCGTCACTGCTGATGGTTAGTCATGACTGGCCGCAACCATCCACTTACCCTGTTCCTCCAAATCCAGTTCACCATCAGACGGGGAGGGAGATGGGGTCAAGCTCCATCCATATGAGCCCGCACGTTCACCATCTGGAAAAAGGGAGAACCAACATGGTTTACTTTGTTTACATAAATTGTTTGGCCCCAGATGAAATTGAAGCAACAGTGTGCAGGGTGTGTGTGGCAACATAACACACTTACCACCATAGTCACTGTGTGGGGACATGGTCACCCCAGGACTCGCCACTGAGCTGGAGACAGTGGGAGGTGGTGTTACTCCCGGGCTGGGGCTCCGTGGCCACATTATGTGGTTCAGGGGTAACAGTGGTCCTGGGCTACGGGGCAAAGACTCCTCTGGGCCGCCAGGTACTTGCTGCTCCTCGCCCTCCTGTGGGGAGTTGATGTGTTCCTCCAGCAGCCAGGCAGATGGGGACAGCTGGTCACACTCCAGCGGGCTGCCAGGTGCGGACTGGTCCTCCACGTCCTCTGTCCCGGTGGGTGACGGGACGTCTGGCTCCTGAGGCCCGGGGGAAGGTGTTGACCCTGGGGACAAGGGTGCCACTTGAGGCTGATGTGGTGGGGTTCTTGATGGGCCACCTGGGGGTGGGGCATGGGGCCCTTCTTCTGATGAGGATTCAGCATCTAGTTTGAAATTTGAACATAAAAGACGTAATAAGATCATGCCTACACATTGTTGTCCTACAAAGAGCTTGTGTGGGTATTTATTTGACGGCTATGGCTGGGGTCACACACACACAGATATGTGGCCAGATATTGTTGACAGATCTCTGGTTGCAGTGAAAGCATGGACACATTGTTCCATTTTGAGGCTGTCTCCAAATGTCAACATGTGACCATGATTTGACTGCAAACAGAGATGTGCAAACAATATGTGGGCAGATATCTGTGTGTGTGACCCCAGCCTTACTTAGCATCAACCAGGTGATGCTGGATGCATACACTCATGTTGTATGCATGTACTGTGCGTGTGAGCCATTTTTAGGGCTGACTGGATGAGCACAACACTGTGAAGATGTGTTTGATTGTGTAGGCCACACTGTCCCTTGTCATATGTTTCCATCATTTTTTGTGTATTGTGGGACATGCACATGTGGCGGTGTGTGTTTTGGGGCAACAATTACTCACCACGCAGCCTGCCAATCCTGGCACGGATGTCCAGTATGCGACCTGGGCATTTGTGCTTCAAGTCAGCGATCTTTTTTTGGATCGCTTTTACTGTCCTCTGTACCCCCAGTTTGCAGAGCAGGGCCCGCTGGATCCGCCGCACGGTGCACCGATTGCGCAGCCTGGGGTGGCGGTGGTGATGGTGGCCCCAATAGTCCCGACGGTCACAATGATCAATGAGGATGATCAGCTCCGCCATCCCCCATGTTGCGGCGCGGTGCACGGCTGCCATGACTGCTATGGTGTGTGCAGAGGCGGGGCTGGCACCTTGCAGGCAGAGTGAAAATGAAACCAACGTCATGACGTCATTACGACCGCTGTGGGGGTGACGCACCTTTATAAGTAGGCCAACACGCAGTGACTCGGCCGACACACTTATGCGGCCCCTACTGCAGAAGACACACAGTGCAGTCCGTACAACACGGCTCTGATCTGTCTACTGGGTAATCTCCTCCGATGTGGTATGGGATTGTGTGCATCTGTGTGCGCGCTGCGCGCACTGCCAGACCCGGAACACTTCTACGGCAGCTGCTGTGCAATAAGCCAGAGCGGTACGTAACACACACTTGTGCGCTGTGTCCCGCATTATTCGTTTTCATGTTGATATGATGTGCACACTGTATGTACATCATGGGCCATTTATGATTTTACGTTCAAGTGTGTGTCCGCGTAATTGTACTACTATCTGATCGTGCATACGGCGCGTATGTGTAGTGCTGAAGGGACAGCTCATCCAAGATGGAGGGCTGTGAGGCAAGGGCCAATCGTAACGCAGCATCTTCCACCAATGATCGCTGAAGGGGCGCGGTATCACGCAGCATGGGTGACGCCTTAGCCACATTGCAGCTACATCGCCGGGTGTCCAGAGTTCCCTTCTGTAGCTTCTTTACACGCCGATACAGCTCGCTACAATCGGCGATGTTGCCATATGTTTATGGGCAGTGCACGGATACAGAGGTATCTGTAGCCGGCTGTGTCGTCCCGTCTTCAGACGCCGCTACTACGGGCGATATTGGCTCGACAAGCTACATTTGTAGCCTGTAGCGGGTAGTATCCATCCTGTTGTGGCGGCGTGTAAAGGTACCATTAGTGATGCTCTTCTGCGAAAGAAAGGGATGATATCAGATCATCTAAAAAAGAAGTAGACATTTTAGTTTGGCTTGAAGACGGTATGTGTTCACCAGATATTTCTGTTACTTTAGCACCTACCCCACGGACACAAAGATTTCTACCCTTTCCAACATGCCTATTCCCCTTTCCACCATCAGCAGACCTTTAACCACTAATTGTGGAGGATAAGTAATTGTCAACTCAGTAGTTGTTGGCACAAAAGACAATGGATGCAAAACTAGCAGAGCTGAGTGGCCAAACAGTGGTACTAGCCTAAATAGGTATTGGTAAGTAGTTATTTGCAGATGTAAAACAGTGGTACTAGCATAAATACTTTTGATAACTAGTTTTGGTCAGATACAATACAAAAGGATTTTCTGCGCTGTGTGGCGGTACTTTTCAAAAGAACACTGAAGTACAGCTAAGTAGTCAAACAGTGGTACTAGCGTAAATAGTTTTGGTAACTAGTTTTGGTCAGATACAATACAAAAAGTGTTTTCTGCGCTGTTTGGCGGTACTTTTCAAAAGAACACTGAAGTACAGCTACTTAGTATAGTTGTGGAACTAGCCTAAATAGTTTTGGTAAGTAGTTTTGGTCAGATGCAATACAAAAATGTTTTCTGCGCTGTGTGGCGGTACTTTTCAAAGGAACAGTGAAGTACTGCTAGCTAGTAAAACTGTGGTACTAGCCTAAGTAGTTTTGGTAAGTTGTTTTTGGCAGATGCAAAAGTGTTTTCTGTGCTGTGTGGAGGTACTTTTCAAAAGAACACTGCAGTACAGCTACCTAGTCAAACTGTGTTAGCAGCCTAAAAGGATTTGCTTGGCTACATGCATTCAAAATTGGCAATTACAGACAGGTGGTGTAGCTTTCTTCACAACAGTGCTACACCAATGCCTGGCACACACTGCTACTAGCCAAAATGGATTTGCTTGGCTAGATGCAGTAAAAAATGGCTATTACAGACATGCGGTGTAGCTTTCTTCACAACAGTGCTACACCAATGCCTGGCATACACTACTACTAGCCAAAATGGATTTGCTTGGCTAGATGCAATAAAAAATAGCTATTACTGACAGGCGGTGTAGCTTTCTTTGCAACAGTGCTACACCAACACCTGGCATACACTGCTACTAGCCACAATGAATTTGCTTGGCTAGATGCAGTAAAAAAAGGCTATTACTGACAGGCGGTGTAGCTTTCTTCACAACAGTGCTACACCAACGCCTGGCATACACTGCTAGTAGCCAAAATGGATTTGCTTGGCTAGATGCAGTAAAAAAGGGCTATTACTGACAGGCGGTGGAGCTTTCTTCACAACAGCGCTACACCAATGCCTGGCATACAATGTTACTAGCCAAAAACTATTTACTTGGCTAGATTTGGCAAGATGCTGTAAAAAATGCTTGCACAGCACTGGAACAATCCTGCCTGGCAAAAACGGCTTTTAAGCCCTGAAAAGGGCTGTTCTTGGATGTAGTCCCTAAACCTATCTAACTTGCAATTGAATCACTGTCTAACTAGCTTTCTCTGTAGAGACCTGCCTGGCAAAAACTGCTTTTTAAGCCCTCAAAAGGGCTGTTCCTCAAAGTAGTCCCTAAACCTATCAACTATCTCCTTATCTAAATTGCAATTGAATCGCTATTTTTCTATGTTTGATGGCTTGCCCACCAAACAAACATATGGTCAGGCATGTGGATAGGACTCGTAAGCGTGAGGGCCCGTGACGTGGGTTACGAGCTTACGTATTTGGCCAAATATCCACTAACTCCTCACATCTTTATCTTTAGAGTTTTTTTAGTACCTTTTTATCTTTTGCAGTATGTGGCTGAGTCCTCAGGGGGGGGTCAGTCATTTGTGATGCATATATAGTGTGCGGCCCCCGCCTGGTCTAATGGTGGACGTGACCGGCGGGCTGTGCTGACATTTTGCTTCACTTAGACCTGTGTGGCTGACGTCCTGTTGGTAACCTTGTGTCCATGAATGCCACCAGTCCCCTCCTTGTCAGCATGGCTGGACGCAGGCGTCACAGCTGCCCCCATGCTTGGGTTGCAGGGGATTGAGCACCGGTGTTCTTACACTTGTGCTAACCACTAAGCCACCGTATACAGTGCCAACCCCTCAGCCACCGTATACTCTGCTACCCACTGAGCCACCATATACAGTGCCAACCACTGAGCCACCATATACAGTGCTAACCACTGAGCCACCGTATACAGTGCTAACCACTGAGCCACCATATACAGTGCTAACCACTGAGCCACCATATACAGTGCTATCCACTGAGCCACCGTATACTCTGCTACCCACTGAGCCACCATATACAGTGCCAACCACTGAGCCACCATATACAGTGCTAACCACTGAGCCACCGTATACAGTGCTAACCACTGAGCCAACGTATACAGTGCTAACCACTGAGCCACCGTATACTCTGCTACCTACTGAGCCACCATATATAGTGCTAACCACTGAGCCACCATATACAGTGCTAACCACTGAGCCACCATATACAGTGCTAACCACAGAGCCACCATATACAGTGCTAACCATTGAGCCACCATATACAGTGCTAACCACAGAGCCACCATATACAGTGCTAACCATTGAGCCACCATATACAGTGCCAACCACTGAGCCACCGTATACAGTGCTAACCACTGAGCCACCGTATACAGTGATAACCACTGAGCCACCGTATACAGTGCCAACCACTGAGCCACCGTATACTCTGCTACCCACTGAGCCACCTGTATACACACAATTCATTTCACCGCACTCCCCTAACTATTAGTAAATAAACTATATATGGATTCTAGACTACCCGATTCTTTAGAATCGGGCCGCCATCTAGTATTATATAAAAAATTGGCAAACTATTTGCCGTACTTCTGAACCCCAATCAGGTCAATGGGAGGAAAAATCAAGGGCGTAGAGAACACCAAAGGGTCATGCTGTTAGCCCCGCCCCCATTCATGACGCGGCCAGACTCTTACCAAGGCATCAAGCAGAGAGGGGGCGTGCATAATTACAAGGGAGCAGCAGACTGGCAGACCATTGAGACTAATTCAGAAACAGAGAACCCACAAAGGACGAGGTGAATATAACCTCTTTTCTACTTTACTAAATCGATTTTTTTCTGCAAAAGGGATGGCTAGAAATGATAAGAGGGGGTGCAGGGACAGGTCTAAAGATACGGGGGGGTCAGTTTGTGGGGTTAGGTTCCCTTTAACTCCCCAATATTCCCCTTTTTTTTTTTATTACAATTAATTTCTTAAAAGTCTCCCATTCCACCAAACAAAAAGCATGCAAAAAAGCATGTAAAAAGTAACCTAAAAAATTTTTTTAATCCAAATAAATCTTGAAGTAGTCTCAACATATGAGGGGCAAGATTAGTGACTGCGTCTGACTTGCCTCCAGAACTGTGGGGTACTCAGAACCGGGCTGGTTCGGTCATTTGGGGGATGCACGGGGGCTAAGACCTGGCTCCCTGGCCGTGTGGAATCGCTAAAAGTTCGGGGGAGATGATTTAGGGATGAAGGATCATGACGCAACCCGCGGTATTCGGCTATTTGAGCCGACATTGCCTGACAGGACCACTGGGGATGACGGATGGGCAGTTTTGGTGGTATCACTCCCCATGGGTGGAGCCTATCCCCAAGGCAACCGGATAATCTATGGATTTGGAAGGCCGTTGGGATGCAGGACAGAGGGCGTGAAGTAACAGACAGACTCACGGTTGCTGTTTCCTCAGGTCCTTTGCTGGTGGTGCAAGTACAAGCCAGGACACTGTTAGTTCATGGTACTGGAGTCCGTGCAACCTGGAACCAAGTCGATGTTCTCCTCACCCTACAAGTTCTGAGGCCTCCCTGCTTCGCTTCTTCAGCGGGTCCCTGCTGCTGCCTAAAGCTGAGCTGCAACCCTCTCTTTCTTATTGTGGTGTGCCTGTATGGCAGGCAGCTTGAGCCCTTCTCCAGCCCCACTTCCCTGGTGGCTATTCCTGGACTCCTTATGCTGCTTTGCCTGCAGACACTGTGGTGTTGCTGGGGGACTTGGAATCTCCCATCTTCCGGTATTGGCTGCCAAGTCATTAATCCCTGCACAGCCTGGGACTCCGGTGTCTGCTTCTGGCGCTCTGCGCTGGGGTGAGCTTGGTACTGCTCCACTCCTCAGGCTCTCCTCGAGTTCCTCAGACCCTCACTTATGGGCATGGGTGAGATTCAAATTTTTAACAACAGGTTCTGTGTTTGGGTGTAGGGAAACCATGCCCAGTGTAAAGCCACACCCATTTTAATATACAAAAAACACCCATTTTAAGCCAAACCCATTGCTCAAACATATACAAATAAGGGTGCAATAGGATGGTTGTTAAAAATCTAACCAATATTGGAACCACGGGTGAACCTAACCTCTGTGCAGCCTGAGGTGAGCTGCAAAACGGCGCCCCCTCCTAGTACATTTTTTAAATCTGTAGAAATAAATCTGGTGCATACAGATTTATATCTATCCTGTGAAAATGATTACAATAGTGGACATTTTAATTTAAAGAAATAGAAAAAAGTTGTCCAAATACAAGAATGTCAGCACCATCACACGCATATACAAGAACCACACAGAAGAATCCAGAACAAGGATCATTAATGGCAATGGCAGACTTGGCACAAGCTACAGACACAGAATGATGGCGGCAGAGTGGTGGTCCTTAGGCAGACACAGTGCTGCTTCCTTATAGCATAGGAGGCAGCACTGATTGCCAACCTATTAACTCTGGCACACGCCTACAAAACTCTGGGTGGCTCCAAAGTGGCAGTTGCCTGCCACTAACTAGTCAGATATGTCCACCATGCCGCACTGTCCACACATTACATACAACAACCTGCTGTCTGAGCATCAACACTGCACTGCCACTGCACTAAGCTGGTAAAATGGTGTGTCTTCCCCAACAGACCATGCCTCCTTCTCCCGAAATGCTTAGCCAATCACAAGAACTCCACACAGGGCTGTCAGGAGCTAATAGTAGGGGCCTTCCAATTGGGTTGAGCAAAGGATATGGGAGCAGGAAGGGGGACAAGTGCCACTGACCAACCGTCACTCGGGAGAAAAATGGCTGGATGCCTGTATGTACTGAGGGGTGGCACTGGACCTGGTTTGTAAGCAGTGGCACCCAGGGGCAGTCGAAAGATTTGCTGCGGCTGCAGCCCCTTTGGTCGTTGATAATCTGGAAGAATCCGAAGAGCCCATGTCACATCGCCATTGGACTCTGTGGCTGGTGTTCCTGCCTCGGCCACTGGGAGGCGCCGGATTCCGTCGGCTGATGGTGCCGGTGATAGGAGGGCCTTATCCTCATATGGACCTGCTCCTTCGACATCGGCCTCTGTCGCTGAACGCCGCCGTGTTTCTCCTTTGATTGATGCTGGTTGCAGAGTAGCGGGCCCTACAGAGGTGTCTGGTAGGCGCAGCCTTCGTTCTTCTGTCAGAAGTGGGGTGGTTGGTGCCAGTCGTGCATCACCATCTGGCCTGGTTCTAGGGGCGGTCCGGATGAGATCATCAGGCTGTGAGCTTCAGCCTATGGGAGGTAACCGAGCCCTTCAAATACATTGGAGCTTGTCTTGCAGGCCGCCAGATATAGTTTTGGTTCCCCAGTGATAATATGTGTTTAGTTTTGTCTCTGACCTTGCCTGGATTTCTGACTCTGCTTTTGCCTATCGATTTTGTACCTCAGCTGCCCTCTTGGTTTTTGCCCTTGACTCTTGCCTGGATTTTTGACTTTGCTACTTCCTGATGATTTTGTACCTTCGCTGCCCTCTCGGTTTTGACTCGGACTTCTGACTTCGTTTTTCGGGTCTTGATCTTTCCCCTGGCGACCTTCCTGCTCTGTTGCTCATATAGGCAGCTACCCCCTGGGCTCCGTTGTAATTCCAGATCCCTGTATAGGGGTTAAGGGTCTCGGGGTTTCTCGGGGTGCTGCCTTACCAACAACTCAGCCTCACAGCGGATGGTCGTCACAGCCCACACTACACTCAAAGATCTAATTTTTAGTCTGCTGCTAACTCTGCAGTTATTATTTCTAAATTTCTAGACTTTCATCTTCTTGCAGTTCTCTATATGTATGTATGTATTAGCTTGATGATGCTGGATGACGACCTAACGGCTTTTTTTTAAATAATTTTTTTTAATAATAATTTTTTTTATTTTATTTTTTATTTTTATTTTTATATATATATATATATATATATATATATATATATATATATATATATATATATATATATATATATATATATTTTTTTTTATAATAAATTTTAATAATGTGAAAGGGGCAGTATTATAGTAGTTATATTCTTGTACATAGAGGGCAGTCCAGTATAGTAGTTATATTCTTGTATATAGGAGTCATACAGTTAGGGCCAGAAATATTTGGACAGTGACACAATTTTCGCGAGTTGGGCTCTGCATGCCACCACATTGGATTTGAAATGAAACCTCTACAACACAATTCAAGTGCAGATTGTAACGTTTAATTTGAAGGGTTGAACAAAAATATCTGATAGAAAATGTAGGAATTGTACACATTTCTTTACAAACACTCCACATTTTAGGAGGTCAAAAGTAATTGGACAAATAAACATAACCCAAACAAAATATTTTTATTTTCAATATTTTGTTGCGAATCCTTTGGAGGCAATCACTGCCTTAAGTCTGGAACCCATGGACATCACCAAACGCTGGGTTTCCTCCTTCTTAATGCTTTGCCAGGCCTTTACAGCCGCAGCCTTCAGGTCTTGCTTGTTTGTGGGTCTTTCCGTCTTAAGTCTGGATTTGAGCAAGTGAAATGCATGCTCAATTGGGTTAAGATCTGGCGATTGACTTAGCCATTGCAGAATGTTCCACTTTTTTGCACTCATGAACTCCTGGGTAGCTTTGGCTGTATGCTTGGGGTCATTGTCCATCTGTACTATGAAGCGCCGTCCAATCAACTTTGCAGCATTTGGCTGAATCTGGGCTGAAAGTATATCCCGGTACACTTCAGAATTCATCCGGCTACTCTTGTCTGCTGTTATGTCATCAATAAACACAAGTGACCCAGTGCCATTGAAAGCCATGCATGCCCATGCCATCACGTTGCCTCCACCATGTTTTACAGAGGATGTGGTGTGCCTTGGATCATGTGCCGTTCCCTTTCTTCTCCAAACTTTTTTCTTCCCATCATTCTGGTACAGGTTGATCTTTGTCTCATCTGTCCATAGAATACTTTTCCAGAACTGAGCTGGCTTCTTGAGGTGTTTTTCAGCAAATTTAACTCTGGCCTGTCTATTTTTGGAATTGATGAATGGTTTGCATCTAGATGTGAACCCTTTGTATTTACTGTCATGGAGTCTTCTTTTTACTGTTGACTTAGACAGATACACCTACTTCACTGAGAGTGTTCTGGACTTCAGTTGATGTTGTGAACGGGTTCTTCTTCACCAAATAAAGTATGCGGCGATCATCCACCACTGTTGTCATCCGTGGACGCCCAGGCCATTTAGAGTTCCCAAGCTCACCAGTCAATTCCTTTTTTCTCAGAATGTACCCAACTGTTGATTTTGCTACTCCAAGCATGTATGCTATCTCTCTGATGGATTTTTTCTTTTTTTCAGCCTTAGGATGTTCTGCTTCACCTCAATTGAGAGTTCCTTTGACCGCATGTTGTCTGGTCACAGCAACAGCTTCCAAATGCAAAACCACACACCTGGAATCCACTCCTGACCTTTTAACTACTTCATTGATTACAGGTTAACGGGGGAGACGCCTTCAGAGTTAATTGCAGCCCTTAGAGTCCATTGTCCAATTACTTTTGGTCCCTTGAAAAAGAGGAGGCTATGCATTACAGAGCTATGATTCCTAAACCCTTTCTCTGATTTGGATGTGGAAACTCTCATATTGCAGCTGGGAGTGTGCACTTTCAGCCCATATTATATATTTAATTGTATTTCTGAACATGTTTTTGTAAACAGCTAAAATAACAAAACTTGTGTCACTGTCCAAATATTTCTGGCCCTAACTGTATATACAAGAATATAACTACTATACTGCCCCTATATACAAGAATATAACTACTATGCTAAAACACAAAGAGAAGGGGCGCAATTGGGGTGTAAGTATTGGGCCAAATGGCCATGCAACTATTGGGGTTGTCACTGTGCACCGCCACTTCTGCACAACCCCAGTGTATAGCAACAAGCAGGACTCTAGGAGGAGCAATTTTCGCCGCCGGAGGTGTCTTCCCGTCTGTCTTCCGGCAGGGTAGCGGCCACGTGTTGCGATCACATGACTCAGGATCTCCAAGTCGCGAAGTCACCACAGGTCCTATCACCGATCACCACGGTGAAGACAGGTCCTGCAGTGCCTCCGCTTCTCCCACAGAGAGAGAGGAATTGCTGCTGCCGCCCCCACACATGTGCAGCCTGGGGAGGACCACCCCACCCGCCCCCTCCACGCTACGCCACTGTGTGTAAGATATGGCCAATCAGTCCTGCAGCAGAGGCGCATGTGAAAGGGACAATGCATCCTGCACCATCCTGCATATATCAAATATACAGGTTGGAGATCACTTGGGTAATAGTGATCATAAAATAATAAGCTTTCAAGTATCCTTTAATAAGATGTGTAGTAGAGGGGCTACAAGGACACTAAACTTCAGGAAGGCAAGTTTCCAACGGTTGAGAGATGATCTTAGTGCAATAACTGGGACGATGTCCTGAGAAATAAAAGTACACAAAGCAAATGGGAGACATTTATTAGTATCCTGAATAGGGCCTGTGCACAATATATACCCTATGGGAATAAGCATGCTAGAAATAGGAGGAAACCACTATGGCTAAATAAGGCTGTAAGGGGCGCAATAAATGACAAAAAGAAAGCATATAGGGAATTAAAGCAAGTAGGTAGTGATGAGGCATTAAATAAATACAGAAAATTAGTAAATAACATTTGTAAAAAGCAAATCAATGCAGCAAAGATTGAGACAGAGAGACTCATTGCCAGAGAAAGTAAAAATAATCCCAAAATATTTTTTAACTACATATATACTAAGAAACTAAAAAATGATTGTGTTGGCCCCTTTAAAAATAATCTGGGTAAAATGGTGGATGAGAATGAGGAAAAAGCCAGTATGGTAAATGACTTTTTTTCAACAGTATTTACACAAGAAAATCCCATGACAGACAATATGATCAGTGATAACAAAAACTGTCAATTAAATGTCACCTGCTTAACCCAGCAGGAAGTACGGCATCGTCTAAAAATCACTAAAATTGACAAATCCCTGGGCCCGGATGGGATACACCCCAGAGTGCTGCAGGAATTAAGTACTGTCATAGATAGACCATTATTTTTAATTTTTAAAGATTCCATAATAACAGGGTCTGTACCACAGGACTGGCGTATAGCAAATGTGGCGCCAATATTCAAAAAGGGAACAAAAACTGAACTTGGAAATTATAGGCCAGTAAGCTTAACCTCTACTGTGGGTAAAATCCTAGAGGGTTTTCTAAGAGATGCTATACTGGAGTATCTGAAGAAAAATAACCTCATGACCCAATATCAACATGGTTTTACGAGGGACCGTTCCTGTCAAACTTATCTGATAAGCTTCTATGAAGAAGTAAGTTCTGGACTGGACCAAAGAAATGCAGTGGATGTGGTGTATATGGACTTTTCAAAAGCTTTTGATACGGTGCCACACAAAAGGTTGATACATAAAATGAGAGCAATGGGGATAGGGGAAAATATGTGTAAGTGGGTTAAAAACTGGCTTAGCGATAGGAAACAAAGGGTGGTCATTAATGGAACACACTCAGAATGGGTCACAGTTAACAGTGGGGTACCACAGGGATCAGTGTTGGGCCCGCTTCTTTTTAATATATTTACTAATGACCTTGTAGGGGGCATACAGAGCAGAATCTCAATATTTGCAGATGACACTAAACTCTGCAGGGTAATCAATACAGAGGAGGACAATTTTATATTACAGGAGGATTTATGTAAACTAGAAGCTTGGGCTGATAAATGGCAAATGAGCTTTAATTGGGATAAATGTAAGGTCATGCACTTGGGCAGAGGAAACAAAAGGTATAATTATGTGCTTAATTGTAAAACACTGGGCAAAACTGTCACTGAAAAAGACCTGGGTGTATGGGTAGATGACAAACTCACATTTAGTGGCCAGTGTCAGTCAGCTGCTGCAAAGGCAAATAAAATAATGGGATGCATTAAAAGAGGCATAGATGCTCATAAGGAGAACATAATTTTACCTCTATACAAGTCACTAGTGCGACCACACTTAGAATACTGTGTAAAATTCTGGTCTCCGGTGTATAAAGGTGCAGTCACACATAACGATCGCTCCAACGATCCCGACAGCGATAACGACCTGCCGGGATCGCTGGAGTGTAGTTACCTGATCGCTGGGGAGCTGTCAAACAGGCAGATCTCCCCAGCGATCAGACCCTGGGAGCCACCTCCCACATCGCTCCCTGCTTAGCGCTGCCTTGGCAGAGCAGGGAGAACGCTGGTAACTATGATAAACAGCGCGGTATCCGGGCAGCGCACGCTGCTTGGATACCCGCTGTTTATCATAGTTACCTGTGTTCTCCCTGCTTACAGGCAGTGCTAAGCAGGGAGAACGCTGGTAACCATGGTAAATGCCGGGTATCTAGGCAGCGCGCGCTGCCTAGATACCCGGTGTGTACCATAGTAACCAGCCCTGTGAGGTCACAGATCGCTGGTTTCTCGTGGTCACACGCAGCGATGCGTGCTGACCAGCGGGAAACCAACGATCAAAAAATGACCCGCAGCACTTTGCAGCGATCAGCGACCTCACAGCAGGGGCCTGATCGCTGCAAAGTGTCACACAGCACGACATCGCTGGAGAGATCGTTGTAACGTCACAGTTACAACGATCTCGCTAGCGAAATCGTTATGTGTGACTGGGGCTTAAGAAAGACAGAGCTAAACTAGAACGGGTCCAGAGAAGAGCGACCAAGGTTATTAGAGGACTGAGGGGTTTGCAATACCAAGACAGGTTATTAAACTTGGGGTTATTTAGCTTGGAAAAACGAAGGCTTAGGGGTGATCTTATAATAATGTATAAATATATGAGGGGACAGTACAGAGAACTTTCTAATGATTTATTTACTCTTATGATCTCTATCTCTGACCCCCACGCAGCCCTCCATACAATATAATGGACCTACATACAGTATAATGGCCTCTAAACCTCTTCACCCTGTATACACTGTGTCCAAATTATTATGCAAATTGTCTTTTTCTCTGATTACAGTTAGTGTAATAAAAGTCATCACCTGTTACGAGTATACATCAAATTTTATTAAAGAAATCTCCCTATGATAACAGTATAATTTTCAAAATTAAAAAACTCTAAATGCCCTGTTCCAAATTATTATGCACAGTATAGTTTGTAAACATTTGATGTGCTTGAAAGAACTGAAAATGCTCATTTGTTGAATTTACAGCATTAACAGGTCACATTCACTGAAATAAAAAGCTATTTAACTCCAAAACATCTTAACAGGCCAAGTTAAATGTTAACATAGGAACCCTACTTTGATATCACCTTCACAATTCTAGCATCCATTGATATTGTGAGTTTCTGGAGAGTTTCTGCTTGTATTTCTTTGGATGATGTCAGAATAGCCTCCCAGAGCTGCTATTTTGATGTGAACTGCCTCCCACCCTCATAGATCTTTTGCTTGATTATACTCCTAAGGTTCTCTATAGGGTTGAGGTCATGGGAAGATCGTGGCCACACCATGAGTTTATCTCCTTTTATGCCCATAGCAGCCAATAACACAGAGGTATTCTTTGTAGCATGAGATGGCGCATTGACATGCATGAGGATGATTTTGCTCCTAAAGGCACATTTTTGCTTTTTGTACCATGGAAGAAAGTTCTCAGTTGGAAACTCTATATACGTTGCAGAGGTCAGTTTCACACCTTCAGGAACCTTAAAGGGGCCTTCCAGCTGTTTCCCAATTATTGCATCCCAAAACATGACTCCACCACCTCCTTGCTGACGTCGTAGCGTTGTTGGGACATGGTGGCCTCCACCAACCATCCACTACTCTATTCATCTGGACCATCTAGGGTTGCTCGGCACTCATCAGTAAACAAGACTGTTTGAAAATAAGTCTTCATGTATATCTGGACCCACTGCAACTGTTTCTGCTTGTGAGCACTGTTTAGGGGTGGCTGAATAGTAGGTTTATGCACCACAGCAAGCCTTTGAAGGATCCTACACCTTGTGGTTCGAGGGACTCCAGAGGCACCAGCAGCTTCAAATATCTGTTTGTTGATTTGTTATGCCTTTTTTGCAGTTGCTCTCTTAATCTGATTAACTTGCCTGGCAGAAACCTTCCTCATTCTGTCTTTATCTGCACGAACACATCTGTGCTCAGAATCAGCCACAAATCTCTTCACAATACGATGATCACTCTTAAGTTTTCGTGCAATATCAAATGTTTTCATCCCTTGTCCAAGGCATTGCACTATTTGTTGCTTTTCGGCAGCAGAGACATCCTTTTTCTTTCCCATGTTACTTGAAAACTGTGACCTGCGTAATATTGTGGAACACCCAATTTTCCTCTTATTGGGCTCACCTGCCAAACTAATTATCACAGATATCTGAGATTGATTTCAATAATCCAAAGAACCCTGAGACACAATACCATCAATGGGTTTAATTGAAAAAAAAAAAACAAAAAACAACCCTATGACACTTAAAACCAATTTGCGTAATAATTTGGAACACAGTGTAATGGCCCCAACACAGCCCTCAAATAGCCCTGCATAAAGTATAGAGGCTCTCTCATACCCCTCCACATAGCCCTTCATATATTATAATTCATCATCCATAGTTCTTCATATATTATAATGCACCGCTATAACCCTCCTTATATTATAATGCACCCCCATAGTCCTCCACCTCCTGCTTTAATTATTGTATTCCACTTTTTACATTGATTCCATGTTTATTGTATTGTACCTATTGTCCGGCTACGGCTGACAGATCACGGCTTTTGATCTTTCGGTTCCGGGAGCCGGCTGCTGTTTTAACAACTGGTTCTAGCGAACCGGGGAAAACTGGGTGCATCCTAGCCCTGCTTACGGGTCCCTCAAGCTAGGTTTCTGCTACCCCAGAACGAGCTTAGCACTGCTCAAGTCCACAGGATGTCTTCCTCAGTACTGCTTCATACCTAACTAACTCCACCCCAGACCAGAATTTATAGAGGAGCTGCCCTGAACCCAGGTTTAGAGCTCCCCTTCAGGCCTGGAGACAGAAACGGTGTTGTGTGCTTAAGCTCACCTGGTGTGGATACCCTTCATTGCTTCCAGGTATGACACTACCCCCTGAGGGAGGTGTGGTGCCCCACTGGTAAGTGTGCCACTATAGGGGTACTGCACCCAGAACAATGTGTGTGGTATCCCAGTCTCCCGAGGATGTGAATGTTAACCTGAGGCCCTCATCCCCGCATCCATACACTTAGAGCTAGGGGACCAATTGACTAAACCCATTACCCTCCTTATATTATAATGCACCCCCATAGTCCTCCACCTCCTGCTTTAATTATTGTATTCCACTTTTTACATTGATTCCATGTTTATTGTATTGTACCTATTGTCCGGCTACGGCTGACAGATCACGGCTTTTGATCTTTCGGTTCCGGGAGCCGGCTGCTGTTTTAACAACTGGTTCTAGCGAACCGGGGAAAACTGGGTGCATCCTAGCCCTGCTTACGGGTCCCTCAAGCTAGGTTTCTGCTACCCCAGAACGAGCTTAGCACTGCTCAAGTCCACAGGATGTCTTCCTCAGTACTGCTTCATACCTAACTAACTCCACCCCAGACCAGAATTTATAGAGGAGCTGCCCTGAACCCAGGTTTAGAGCTCCCCTTCAGGCCTGGAGACAGAAACGGTGTTGTGTGCTTAAGCTCACCTGGTGTGGATACCCTTCATTGCTTCCAGGTATGACACTACCCCCTGAGGGAGGTGTGGTGCCCCACTGGTAAGTGTGCCACTATAGGGGTACTGCACCCAGAACAATGTGTGTGGTATCCCAGTCTCCCGAGGATGTGAATGTTAACCTGAGGCCCTCATCCCCACATCCATACACTTAGAGCTAGGGGACCAATTGACTAAACCCATTACCAGGGTAACCGCCCCCGGTGGGAGGAGCTTAAGTGGAGATAAAAGGGGGGAGAGGACAGACAGTTAGTCAGTCGGAGTGAAGTAGAGGACTGTGAGGGAAGTCAAAGAGAGAGGACCCTGCGAGGCTTGCAGTGGAGGGTGCTAGTAAAAGGAGGCAACCCAGACAGAAGGGGGATCCCGGGCTTGTGCAAGCCCCGTGCCGGACTGTACCGATAGCCAGTCCGAGAGGGAACCCAGTCCAAGACGGAGTACCGGTTCCGAGTGCGAAGCAGGAAAGTTTAACTCTGAGCTGCCAAATCCGGTGTGGTCAAAGGCCTTCCATATAGCCCTGACCTAGTCCGACACGCAAGTCCCCACCAAGAGCTCCAAACCGGGTTGAGCCCCTTAGAGAAAAGAAGGATCACCTCTATATGCCCAACGGGCCTGGTAGTTAGAGGGTTCCGTTCATGGCAGTGCACGAATAGTAAGGAGAGTGCAGTGAAAAGGACAGAGATTGTACGAGAAGGAACATCGTTGAGGGCATCAGAGAGACTTTGTATCCTTTGGTGACTACCCGGCCAGCTACCCGTGAGTGTGTACCCTGTGAACAACTTTGAAAGTCACCAGTAAACACACATGCAGAGCAAGAAGGCCTCCTGTGTTTTATTCATACTACGACTTTCAGTTACCACACTGCCATGGGGACGCCGCTTCACCTCCGGGGGAACGACATCATCTGGCTGCCTATCCATCGTCCCCAGAGATCTGCAGTAGCGCTGGTGTCATCACCAGACACCGGAGGTGATACCACGAGCAATATACTTTATTATTTTATTTCTACAAATTTTTTTCAGCGACCACCAGGGCGACGGGCACGAGCACCGGCCACCAGTGACAACACCGTTAATCAACACTCGGGATCCGAGTATCCATGGGCCCTGGGGTGGGTCAGAGGCAATGACATTGTGGCTTCCGGGCTCTCGGGTGCCACATTTCCCCCATAGTGAAAATCAGTACTCCTGGACTGAGGGAATTTTTTTTTTTCCACTCATAACCATAGTAAATAGCAATTAAAAAGTGTACAGAGTCTTAAAAAAAATGTTAAATTACAAAAACCAAGTAAATATGAAAAATAGTCACTATGGCGCTTAGTCCTTCCACCGTTGGCTGGTTATGACTTATACACAAGATTGTCTTTACCACAAGCAGTCCTGTGGTCTATTGGTCCATAATTAATAATTAAATGATTAAGAAGGCTCAAAATTTCATACAGTAAGTACTGTAGGTACGTACGCTTGGTGGTTACCAGTTTGCATAGTTACATAGGAACAACACAACATATTGTGTTAACTGCATTAACAATTGCTGTAACGTGCTGGGATCTGACCCTGTGTAGTGCGATGTGATTTCATTACAGGGGTTTCTGCTGACCTGTCTTGAGTGTCTACTACTGGTGTGGTGGGTGAACTGCGCACTATCCTATGCGTAGATCTATATATTGCTGGTGCCTCAGAGTGTGGTCTTAGTCTCACCATGGGATTGACAAATTCACTGTTAGCAGCAGGCAGGTTGATTTTCCTGTTCCTCTGCAGGTGTGGCGACTGATACTTCCACTTGTGGTTCTTCTCACTGATTAAGGTAACACGATTTGGTGAAAGGCCAACATAGGGACGACTAATGACCTGTTCATCTGTGTCCATGTTTTAGTAAAGTCCCTGAGCACCATATGGATTACTTCTTCTTTTGGTTCTACAGGCAATGGTATTTCTTGGACTTCTCTGTTTCAATTTGTCAGGGCATACCTTGATATGATCTCTTGAAACAGCTGCTGATGTCTCTCCTCCACCTTAACTAACAAGACACACCTTGGTATTGTCAAAATTCTAAGGCAACATGGTGTATGGTACTGCTTCCCATTGGTCATCAACTTTGTTGGTACGTCTCTTCCTCTTAAGGACTTGTTCATCTGGTCTTAGGAGAACTGCAGGAGCGTGCTTATTGTAGGCTTTTTCTTGTCTTTCTCTGGCTTGGGAAAAACTTCTTTCTACACGTTCTTGTACCTTGCAATACTGCTGTTGACTCTCTGTATCCCAATCAGAATCTGGTGAGTTCACATCAGGTTTCATGACTCCCATATCCATGTCAATGGGCAACTTGCCAGGTCTTGCTCTCATCAGATTTGTGGGTGTATAAATGATGGAACACACAGGGACATGATTATATAAATCCACAAAGTCTGGCAACTTTTCTGGCCACAAGTTTCTTTCTTCTAACGGCAAGCACCTGAACCATTTTTCAACCCAGTAGAATCTTTCTTGAAGCAGAACCTCCAGCTTCTTCCACCCAAAATTACCTGCTCCATTGTGGTACGGCTCTAGGACCATCTTTACATCTCTCCTTGGGACTACTATCTGCCAGGCAAGCTCATGGGTTCGTGCATTATTGTATCATCTGCACAGTTTATCCCCATAAATGAACAACTTACTTTTCTCTTTCCACAGCTGTTGTATCTCCTGTGGAGCATCTGGACTAGGATGTGAGTCTGCCTGCATCAACAGTTCCTTGACTAAGCAAACAGCTGGATCACTATCCTGTGCTTCCGCACACCCTTGGTGGGGCAACGGGTTCAACGTGACCTCTGGATGTTTACCTTTCGCTCCATGGGAACACTGGGATGGACTGGGGCAGTGATAAGCTGGTAGCTCTATCTCTTCCAGCTTCTTTGGGTCTTCTCCCGCATCTGGCAAATGGCGTATCTTGGACAGTGCGTCAGCATTGGCGTTCTTGTGGCCTGCCCAATACTTGATGGTAAATTTGTAATTGGGCAAACCATCCATCCATCGCTGCTCTAGCACACCTAGCTTCGTTGTCTGCAAGTGAGCAATAGATTGTTGTCTCTAAAGATGGTAAATTTTGTAGCAGCCAGGTAATGTTGGAAACGTTCTGTGACCGCCCAGACTATCACCAGGATCTCTAACTTGAATGAGCTGTAGTTTTCTGGGTTCCTTTCTGTAGGTGTCAGGATCTCATCCCCTGTCAGAGCTCATTTCAACTGATTGAAGGAGTCTTCTACTCTGCTGCTCCACTCGAATGGAGGATTTGGATTCTTAGCCTTCTTGGACTGGCCTACCAGGAAGTCTTGCAGGGGGGCTGCCATCTTTGTAAACCCCTTGATGAACCTCCAGTAGTACCCTACGAGTCCCAGGAACTGTCTCACCTCTTTGATGGTGGTGGGTCTCGGCCAGTCCCTTATGACGGTGATTATCTCAGGGTCTGGTGCTATACCTTCAGCGCTGACAACGTGACTGAGGTACTGTACCTTAGACTTTAACAGGTGGCACTTGAATGGCTTCACTTTTAGACCATAACTGGACAATGCTTCAAACACTTCAGCCAAGTGCTCCAGATGGTCTTCATATGTCTTGGAGTAGACTATGACATCATCTAAGTACAGTAGCATGCCATCAACCTCTGGAATGTTCCCGGTACATTACAGAGTCTGAATGGCTTGCAGTTAAACTCACAGAGGCCCATTGGTGTGGCAAACGCTGTCTTCTCCCAGTCCGCCTCTGCTACAGCAATCTAACAATACCCACTGGTGAGATCTAAGGTGGAAAAGTAGTTAGCAGTTCTCAATGCAGCCAGTTACTCTTCAATTCTGGGTAATGGGTAAGCATCCTTATGTGTAAGGCAGTTAATCTGCCTGTAATCAACACACATTCTCATTGTACCATCCTTCTTTCTTACTAAGACTAGAGGAGCTGCCCAGGGGCTACAACTATTTCTGATCACCCCAGCCTCCTTCATCTCCCATAACATCTCTGTGGCCCATTGATAGTGAGCTGCTGGTATAGGCCAGTACCTCTCTTTAATGGGCAGATGGTCACTGGTGGGGATATGATATTGAACCCCTTTTACCTACCCAAAGTCTAAAGGATGTATACTAAAGACTCTTTCATACTCGTGCACCACCAAGTAGACTCCATGCTTTTGATGGGAAGGGGTGGAATCATTGCCTATGTGTAGCTTCTGACACCAATCCTCCAGCTGCCCCTCGGAGTGGTTGTCCTCCACCTGCTCTGATGGAATCAAGTGTTCCACTGCCTTTATGGAGTTGTTGTTGACAGTGTACAGCTTAACAATGGTGGCATACCGGGGTAGTTTGGTTTCTTCCTCCCCACAATTTAAAATGCGGATGGGTACCCTTCCCTCGCGGACATAAACTACTCCCCTGACTGTCAGGACAGTGGGCCTACTGTTTGAGTACACTGGTTCTACCAAAGCCTGACAGTCGTGACCCTGAGACCTATTGCTGCTCAACACCAGATCAACATTTCACTTTTTGGGGGAATTACAATGAGAATTGGGTCACTCACCCATACACTGCCAATTTCTTCTCCAGACAACTCTTCCTGCTGTCTCATCATCAGAACTTTTATTTCCTTCTGCAGGATTCGTTGCTGCCCAAGGTTCGCAGTCTCTGTTACCTGTTGTAACAGAGTAATAATTTGCTTTCAGTTCTACCCACTCCACCTTTATGGTCACCTCTTTGAACCTTATGTGTGGCACAGGCTGACCATTACTAGCATATATAGTAAAACTTTTGTCTGAGCGGCATAGGATGTCAGAGGATGGGCCATCCTCCCACGTACCTGTCACGTCAGTTCTGTGGGCCAGGTGATCTCATTCCTGAGGGTTGGTCCACTGCCCCAGGGTACTCTCGTTTAAAGTACAAAATCTGGCGATATGACCCGCCTTGTCGCAGCGGTGGCAGATGGGCTTTCCTTCAGAGTGGTAACGATCGCTGGGTCATCCTTTGGTCAGTGGATTCCTTTTCTGTCGAAGCCATGGGACATCATCTCGACTGGAAGCCAACTCGATCTTCTCCGCCGGCTTCGATTTTTGCATCACTTGCATAGCTTTGGCTACCTCAGCCAGGCCCTTAGTCAGTGTCTTGACATGTAATTGTAGGGCTTCAGGAGTCACAGTTTTGACAGTTTGTGCACTGGCCCCAATGGAGGCCTGTGGGGTTTGTGCCCCCTCTGGGTGATATGTTAATGCCAGGCACTGTGCAGGTTCTAGACTACTTGCTGTTGATTCCCGCAGTATCCGAATGGCCCTGTCCTTAAATTGCATAAAGTCTAGGTCAGGGTTCTGTAGGGCCAATATGCGTATCTGACTTTTCTGAGCAGGAGACAGGAGCCCCTCATTAAACTGTTCAGTCAACAGCTTGTTCTCTTCCGTTACGCCGTTAGGGTCTACTTGTTTCATTGCCCTCAGCACTTCTTGCAGGTTCAAGGCAAAGTCTCCTATGCTGTCTTGCACCCTATGTTTACACCCGAAGAATCTCACTTTTATTTTTGCAGAAGTACGGGTGTCAAAGGTGGCTTTCAGTCTGGCCATAAGGTGTTCAACAGTATTTTTATCAGTGTTCGGCCAGGACTTTACCTCCCACTGGGCTGCACTAGTTAATTATCTGATTAATATACTGAAAGTTGTTCTTCCATCAGGGGGTACCCTTTATATAAACTATCCAGTTTGGCATTACCAGAGCTACGACTTGTATTGCGGCGACTGGGCCTTCGGTTGCTACAGGGGCTGTACCTGGAGCTGTGTGCTGGGCTGCAACTGCCCCTCGGAATCTCCTCTAAACCTGGCTCCGACATTTTCCTCCCTCCCAGTGAAGCTCAGCCAGGTCCTTCACCTCCATGGGGATTATCAGTTTTTGGCTCCACAGGCAGGGTTTCCCACTCCCCGCCAGATGTCATCAGAGCATAGGTTGGGCTTCTTTTTGCGCTCTTTCTGGGGTACCACCCACGACAATATGCCCCCTCGACTTCCCGCGCACCTCGTAGAGTAGTATGGCCACAGTCAAACACACAGTTCAATAAAGTTATGGCACACAGGGCCCGGTGGCACTGGACTTCGAGATCCTGTCTGTAATGCCAGTAGCTGACTCGCCCCCAGGGCCTTGGGGTACTCGGAACCGGACTGGTTCGGTCATTTGGGGGACGCATGGTGGCTGAGACCCAGCTCTGTGGCCCTGCAGAGTCGCTAAAAATTTTGGGGAGATGATTTAGGGATAAAGGATCATGACGCCACCTGCGGTATTCGGCTATTTGAGCTGACTCTGCCTGACGGGACCACTGGGGATGATGGATGGGCAGTTTTGGTGGTATCACTCCCATGGGTGGAGCGTATCACCAGGGCAACCGGAAAGTCTATGGATTTGGAAGGCCGTTGAGATGCAGGACGGAAAGCGCGAAGTAACAGACAGACTCAAGGTTGTTGTTTCCTCAGGCCCTTTAGTGGTGGTGCAAGTACAAGTACAACTGTTAGGTGATGGTACTGGAGTCCGTGCAACTTGGAAGTAAGTCGGGGTTCTCCTCACCCAGCAAGTTCTGAGGCCTCCCTGCTGCACTTCTTCAGCGGGTCCCTTCTGCTGTCATGATGGTCTCCCTTTCCTAGGAGACTTGTGACTCCTTTGAACCTAAGTCTCATGTCTGAATTGAGACTTCATATTAAACATGTCCTTTTCCTTTGGCACTGGAGGAGTTAATGTTAGTCTCTGTTGCCAGCAAGCTAGCTGGGCCTTGTCCAGGCATAGCCACTCTGTGATTACCTCAGCCTTTATAGGATCACAGGGTTCAAGCATGCTTTGCTGGAGATTGAACTTCATTCTTGGCCTAACTCCTGAGATGAAAGGAGCTCTGTGGAGAACCTCTTGCTGTCAATCTGTCTGCTGTCTGGTGAAGTGTCAGCAGACGTGAAGTTGCTGTCCTGTTGTTCTTTGTCTGTCTTCCCTTCCCTCATGTTTATGTATTGTAGTGGATGGGACTAGTGCTCCCACCGGCCTTCCCTAGTGAGGGTTATCATCAGGGCTCCTGGAGGGCTTAGCTTTCCTGCTAGGTGACATGGGTGAAAGAACTCATATAGGGACGGTAGGGGGATCAGGGCTGCCACATGTAAGTGCAGGAGGTCACCTCTCCCCCGTTCCCTATGAGCAGGGCCCTCCATTGTATTTATTCCCTTTAGTGTTTTCCTGTTTGTTGTTTTTTTGTTGTTGCGCACCGGACATTGTCGGTCCGTGCTCCACTGTCACGCACGGTAGCTGGACATCCCCTTAGTCCAAACATGACAGCTGCTGCCTAAAACTGAGCTGTGGCCCTCTCTCTCTCTTCCTACAGTGTGCTGGTATGGAAGACATATTGAGCCCTTCTCCAGCCCCACTTTTCTGGCGGCTATTCCTGGACTCCTTATGCTGCTTTGCCTGCAGACACTGTGGTGTGGCTGGGAGACTTGTCATTACACAGCCCTACACAGCCTCGGACTCTGGTATCCGGTTCCGGCGCTCTGTGCTGGGGTGAGCTCAGTACTGCTCCACTCCCCAGGGTCTCTGCGGCTTCCTCAGACCCTCACTTATGGGCCCCTCAAGCTAGGTTTCTGCTACCCCGGGACAAGCTTAGCACTGCTCAAGTCCACAGCATGTCTTCCTCAGTACTGCTTTGTACTGAACTAACTCTGTCCTAGACCAGAATTTATAGGGAAGCTGCCCTGAACCCGGGTTTAGACCTCCCCCTTCAGGCCTGGAGGCAGAAACAGTGTTGTGTGCCTAGGCTCACCTGGTGTGGATACCCTTCATTGCTTCCAGGTATGACAATACCCCCCAAGGTAGGCAATGACATTGTGGCATCAGGACTCTGGGGTGCCACACAACCCCCATATAGTGGGACCACAGGTACTACACGGCTCCAGGCAAGTGTGACAATCCATGAATTCACTGAGGTTGTATCAGGTTACACAGCGGGTATCATGCAGCATGGAATCCCGTTGTGTGACCTGAGATAACTTCAGTGGTGTCAGCGCTCATAACACTGAAAAAATTGTAATGATAGGCTCACTGTGTCCACGGGTGCAGCAGAAAAAAATCATATAAGGATAAGTAAGATCTGGGCACACCTCAAATCCTCATGAAAAAATGCGGACCACACAAAATGTAAGAGGTTAAGTTTATTCTTATTTTCTTTGTTGCCACACAACGTCCAGACACCAAATATAACCAACGTTTCGGCCTCTTACATAGGCCTTTCTCAAGGTTTCAGTGTTGGAACTGGTGGAGGTTCCAAAGAGAACCTAAATTGAAAAATGAGTCCACTTCAAACGTGGAGGCACACCTAAGGATCCTGCTGTTTACATCAAAAGATGAGAAAACACCAGCGATAGGCACTAGTTAATCTGGAGTACGAGACAAGGCTCAGGGAAAACACCTTACATGTAGTCAGTGTCAGCGAAGCGGCGCTCATAACACTAGCTGTCTTGCGAGAACTGTGATACTGCAAGAGATGTAGTGTGTATATCATGGCGGTATTGTCGGACAGCATGTGTGAGGAGTGGTGACGTTAAGGATTGTAGTGCAGGTCAAAGTTCCAGGGTAGCTCCTTTGTAACTCCTCGAGTCCGAACTGCAGTAATCTTTGTGACAGCATTTCTTGTCACACTGTCACCAGTGCCTGCTCTTACATCATATGGGGGATGCTTTCTCTAAATGTGCCCCCCATATGCTTGTAAGAGGGTCCAGGGAGAGCCAAAATTGTGGTGGAAGGCCTTGATGATTCCTCTTGCCCCTGGCTACCTCCACAGAGACTTCTAGGGCAGAGGTGGGCAACTCCAGTCCTAAAGGGCTGCAAACTGTGCAGTTTTCAGTATTTCCTTAGCATTACACAGGTGATGATTCCAATACCTTGTACAATGATATGGAAATCCTGAAAACATGCACAGTTTGCGGCCCTTCAGGACTGGCATTGCTCAGCATTGTTCTACAGGACTGAGTAAAACAAGATTATTAGGACTAGATAGTACTGAAAAGAATTTTAAGAGGTATTTCCCAATATGACAGAAACAGAACAAAATAGGGTGGAGACATTTTATATCCATAAATTGTAATGAAGTAGCTTACACACTTTATTAAAATGGTATCACAGTCTTTATTTAAGCCCATCAAGTGAAATAAAGTGCTAATAATTTCCATATTTTTCCAGGGACAATGTGTCGTCGGTCCGCACTGCCACAAATAACTCGAATCAAAAGTTCACTATATACATTTATTTGGATCCATCAAAATAATCATATTTATTTATTGATTAAATTATTTGTATCACTAATCATTTTGACCAATAAGAGAAACATGCAAAATGAAGTTGGGATAAATGTTTTGGATTTAGTTGATAGATGCACATCACAGTCACTAAAAACAGAAATAATCTAACAAATGATTAATTAAACAATTGATTAAATGCACGGTTATATAGATATATTTATATTCTAATAATTTGTTCTTCACTATTTAACACACATAAACATTGTATAGTGTAAGATTAAAAGTATATATTTTTTGTAATAAGACAATCACGGGTATTGGGATCACAAGATAATATTAGTATAGCACAGTGGTTTTTTCACAGGGTGGATGAACATTGAGATACCAACAGTAATAGGTTTGATTCTCCAAGATATTTTTATTGAATATGCTCGCTTTATTATTTTATTATTATTTTTATCTTTTTATGTATTAAATGTAATATTATTGTAATGATATAATTGTTTTAATGTTTTTTATATGTACATTTTTATATGTAAATGTTTATATATGCAATTTAATCTAAGTCCAAGGTGTTTTAAATCTACTGAATGAGTCTGAAACAAAGTGTAAAAAAATGCCTCCTCTGACGTCAGTGTACACTCCTACTGACGTAATGATCAAGTGATGAAGGTGTATACATTGTTTAAGTATATATAAAAGCGATGTGACATGTCTGTAACCTCATACATTCCCTGATGAAGGAGCATAGCAGGCTCCGAAACACGTTGGATGGATCCAAATATATGTATAGAGTGAATTTTTGATTTGACCACATGCATGTGGAGGTGTGGGTCCAGCAGCAGCCGCCATTACATGTTTTTCATACTGGTTGTGTGTCACACAACTAGACCAGGTGAGCAGTGTTCATTACGGCTCTTAAGCCGCTGATTGTTAAAAAGATAAGACCCTATCTGCGCTTGCTTCCTTCTTTTTAGTTTAATAATTTCCATATGACAGTTCATATAAAATAGTTAAAAAATTGATCATGGTGTGAGAAAAGTACAAGAATGTGATTCCCCCAATAAATGACATCACACTGCAAAAATAGGAAAGCACATCCAGTAGACAATGGATAAATGTGCAGTTCAATTATTTTATATACACCCCAATTCCAAACTGTGTCTGTCTTTTATTACATGTAGAAGACATAGGGGTTAATACAGAAGAGCTGCACATATTGTGGAGTATCGTATGGTAGATGGTCGGTATGTTTCACACAGGCGGGGGTCTGCAACAATGTAAAATCCAGGGTGTTTTGCTGGGATTTGTTGTTCCACAAATCTGCTATAGTATTAAGGGCTGGATTTTATAGGTTAACAAGAAAGAGTTGGGGTGGCTCTGACTAACCACATACCTCCCATTGGTGTGTCTCATTGAATATAGTGAGACTACTGTGGTGTCACATTACCTCTGATGTTAGACAGGTCTTGGATGGACAGACTTGCAGTTTGAGCACTTGGTGGATAGACTATGTGTGAGTCTTGAGGCGGTTGGAGCTCCTGAGAGTCCAGGAAGCAACCGAGGCTACTGAGGATCTGGACTCACGGCAGGTGCCAATACGAAGCAACTCCAAGGACCTGGTGGATAATTCCAGTGAGTGACTTCCTGGATGGCGAGACTGACTGGAGCTAGTCTGCACCCTTCCAAGTGGCAAAGTAGGTAACCCCAGAGAATTGGGATTATGTGAACTGATGTGAATGAAGGACTGCCAGATTCCTCACAGGAACACACAGGTGGAGTATAGCTAGTGTGTACGGATGTATCTGCGGTTGTAATGATGAGGACTGCATATATAATTTCTGCTGATGATTTGAAGTGGACTGTACTATAAGTGCTTTACGTCTGTTATGAATAAGCTGAATATACTATTTATATAGAAACCATTGTTGTGTGTGTCAATCTAGCTGCCAAGCGAGTGTACACTGACACATTCACAATATATAAAGAAATCCATGATTGGGACCAAGATAAACAAATATCAATGGTAATGACACAGAGTCCTATTCCTGGATAATAGTCAGATATCAAGACTGGGCAAAATGTCAAGCGGAAACAAGGGAGAATCAAGAGATTCACTCCATCATAAATGTAAGTAACTACCCAGAGTACAGACCTTACAAGAATCAAACCAATTTCACAATTACAATTACCCATCAATGATAAAAAAAGTAAATGTATAGTCCAAAGAGAAAGAGGGGGGACCCTACATGTTTCGCTGCTGGTTTCCTGTGCAAACTACTTCCTTACAAATTATGGACAATCTCATCAACCAATTTTGTGCTGGTTGAATCAACAGGTGTATGTGTAGTGTCTTGCATTTCCATACCTCATACCTTCAGGCCAGAGACCTGCAGCTTGTTCTCCAGCATCTGTAGAGAAGTATCAAAACACCTCTTATTTGGCATAAACAGTCCAGCACCTAACGAGTGAAGCTGACCATCTCCCCTACATAGAGTGTGCAGAGTCGTGAAGGCAGGTTGGACCGGTTTACATAGCACCTGTCACCAGTCCCATGTTTGACTAGGAATCCATATCCCATCTTCAGGAAGAAGGTTGCCCCCAGCCCTGGATTTATTGCTCCTCAAAGTTGTTACACTTAAGCCAATGCAACCACTCTCAGGCAAGGGCATCTAAGACCCTAAATTCTTCCAAAAATTACAAGGCAAAGGGTGGTTCATGTCTATAAGGATAGTTGCTGGTAAGGCGCCTCACATGGCATTCACCCAGTCAAAGGCCTTCGGTTAGGTGTGTTCTCAGCCACCGGCTCTTCCAGCCAGCGTTTAGGCCCCAAACATTCAAGGAAAGCTGCATTAGCTGATTTTTTAGTAAATTGCTCGGGGTTTTCGATCACTAATCGTCTATGTTAGTGCCGACTTTGAAATTGGCAAACATGTTCAGGGAACTCTAATTAGAATGACATGCCACTTTTAAACTTTTATTGGCAAATACATTAGGTTTATGCAGATACTGAATATTTACAGTATTGTCTCTTATTTTTTGAGACTTCTGCAATTCACACTGGTATAATGAATATCAGCATCTGGGCCAAATCCTGACGGCAACCCATTCTTGCCTAATTAGTGTTTGGATTTTATCATCCACTAGTTTTTTCCAAGTCGATGGTGACACCTCCCCTAAACCTATAGAGAGGTATACAGCTGAACTCCTGGACAGAAGAAAAAGGTAAAACATGGTCTAGCAAAACTGCAGTAAATATACTAGAGAGTGCAAATACATTAAGCTAATTTAAAATGTAACAGAGGAAATAAGGCATAGCAAAACTGTTTAGGAGTATTTGAAAATGGAGTACCTTAGCTGATATATTGGCCAATTAATTTGAGCCAATAACCAATGAAAATGTGTTTTCCTGTATCGGGCACCTGACTTGAAATGCCTCTGTTGTGATTAAAATCTACATGTGTGTGCAGATAAGAACCTGGCTAAAATAAGATGGTGGAAACACCATAATTGTGGGGTAGGGGTGGGGTGAGGGTGATCAGTCAGAAAAATATTTTATTGCCAAATGCATCAAGTGTATGCAAGACTCAATATTAGTGATGAGCGAGTACTAAAATGCTCGGGTGCTCGAAGCTCGGGCCGAGCATTCCGAGATACTCGTGTACTCGGCCCGAGTACCGAGCCCAATGTTATCCTATGGGAGACCCGAGTATTTTTATGAAATGACTGCTGGCAGCATGTAGAAACCCTAAAAATGTCACAAAAGTCTCAGAAGAGTGCTCAAATGACATGGCAACACCATGGGGAAGACCCTGGAAGCATTTCTCACTCAAAAGTCACAGCTGTGAACAATCTTGTCCGAGTTTCACGCCAATTTTACGGAGTCACCAGAAAACCTTCCAAAATGACACCAAAATGAATATTTAGGGTGGAAATGTTAAGGGCACATACCCAATAGTGAGATACAGCTGGTGTATATTACTTTTTGTGATTACATGAAAGATTTTACGTGAAAACATTGTGCGGCACTCTGATGTCCCTGAGAAGCGGCGTACATGAAGCCCTGTCTTGACATAATGTGCCCATTTTGAGGAAGTGGGTGTATTGTAGTATTTTCCTTTACCAGGGCAGTCCAAAATTGTGAGTTCACCAAAGACCCATGCATACAGACATGCATGAGGGCCTGTAAACCTGAAGTGGGTATATTGGAGTCTAGCCCTTTGGCAGGGCAGCCAAAAATTGGGAGGCTCCACATTGTCCCTGGATAGAGATGTGCAGGAGGGCCTGTAAACCTGAAGTGGGTGTATTGTAGTATAGCCCTTTGGCAGGGCAGCCAAAAATTGGGAGGCTCCACATTGTCCCTGGATAGATACGTGCAGGAGGGCCTGTAAACCTGAAGTGGGTGTATTGTAGTATAGCCCTTTGGCAGGGCAGCCAAAAATTGGGAGGTTCAACAATGACCCATGCATACAGACATGCAGTAGGGCCTGTAAACCTGAAGTGGGTGTATTGTAGTATAGCCCTTTGGCAGGGCAGCCAAAAATTGGGAGGCTCCACATTTTCCCTGTATAGAGACGTGCATGAGGGCCTCAAAACATTTTTCCCATTGAAAAGGAGCGGGTCTCCTGTCGTTGTAATGCCCATTCTAAAAGAATGGGCGAAAAAATTTACCATTGCGGGTATACCTGAAACAACAGCCTAACTATTGTAACAGTCATCATGGTGGCACATGAGGAGAAGGAGGAGCAGTCCAGCGATTAGCCAAAGTCCAGAAGTGTGTATCCATGGGTGAGTCGAGGTAAATGGCAAATTCCCATAACAAAATTTAAATTCAGTTGTCATTTGTTGGTGGTGTGGTGAAGTCTGGCCCAATCCAACCCTTGTTCATCTTGATCAGAGTCAGCCTGTCAGCATTCTCAGTTGACAGGCGGGTGCGTTTATCAATAATGATTCCACCTGCGGCACTGAAAACACGCTCTGACAAAACGCTAGCGGCAGGGCAGGCCAGGACTTCCAAGGCGTAGAGAGCCAATTCATGCCACGTGTCCAGCTTGGAGACCCAATAATTGTAAGGCACAGAGGAATCTCGCAGTACAGTTGTTCGATCTGCAAGGTACTCCTTCAGCATCTGGCCAAACTTAGCATTTCTTGTGGCACTACCCCGCACCTCAGGGGCTGTGGTACGTGAGGGGCTGAGAAAACTGTCCCACATCGTAAAGACTGTTCCCCTACCTCTGGTGGATTGGACTTGTGCCCCTCTCGGCCGTACGCCTTGGTTGTCCACCGATTCCTGACCTATGCCGCTAGCGTTTTGTGAGGGGAATGATTTGCCTACTTCCGTGACTATGGCCTTCTGGAACTGCTGCATTTTGGCTGACCTCTCCGCCTCAGGAATGAGAGACATAAAGTTCTCCTTGTAACGTGGGTCTAACAGTGTTGCCAACCAGTACTGATTGTCAGCCAAGATGTTCTGAACGAGAAGGTCACGAGCCAGGCTGCTTACCATAAAGTCAGCCATGTGCGCCAGACTCTTAACAGCCATCACTTCAGTATCCAGACCAACACGATGACTGAACATGCTGTCCTCCTCCTCCTCCTCCTCCTCCTCATCTCCCCTGTCCTCTGGCCAGCCACGCTGAATCGAGGGTATGACTGGTGTGCATGTCATATCCTCAATTTGGCCAGAGAGTTGCTCCATGTCTTCATCCTCCTCCTCCTCGTCATAATCCTCCACTGCACGTTGTGATGAGATGAGGCTGGGCTGTGTGTTATCACCCACACCCACTACTGTTTCTTGCTCCAAGTCATCGTGCTCCGCCTGCAATGCATCCTCTTTGTTTTTCAGCAGAGACCGTTTTAGAAGGCAGAGTAGTGGTATGGTGACGCTAATAATGGCGTCATCGCCGCTCACCATCTTGGTGGAGTCCTCAAAGTTTTGGAGGACGATACATAGGTCGGACATCCATCTCCACTCCTCAGGTGTTATGTGTGGAGTTTGACCCATTTCCCGACGGCTTAGGTGATGCAGGTAGTCAACAACTGCCCTCTTCTGCTCACATATCCTGACCAACATGTGCAGAGTTGAATTCCAACGCGTGGGGACATCACACACCAGTCTGTGAGCCGGAAGACGCAAACGGCGCTGAAAGCCGGCAAGGCCGGCTGAAGCAGCAGGTGACTTGCGAAAATGTGCAGACAGACGGCGAACTTTTACCAGCAGTTCAGACAACTCTGGGTATGACTTTATAAACCTCTGAACCACCAGGTTGAGCACATGGGCCACGCATGGAACATGTGTCAGCTGGCCTCGCCTCAAAGCTGCCACCAGGTTCCGGCCATTGTCACACACGACCTTTCCTGGCTTTAGGTTCAGAGGTGTGAGCCAGTGATCTGCCTGCTGTTTCAGAGCTGTCCACACCTCTTCTGCATTGTTGGGTTTGTCACCTATGCAGACTAGCTTCAGCACAGCCTGTTGCCGCTTCGCAGAGGCAGTGCTTCCAGCTTGGGACTGGTGTGGAGGGTACAGTGGATGAGGATGCGCAGGAGGAGGAGGCTGAGGAGCATGACATTCCGGAGCTGTAGAGTGTTGGTGAAACCCTGACAGAGGTAGGGCCTGCTATCCTTGGTGTGGGAAAGACGTGTTCCGTCCCTCGCTCAGACTGGGTCCCAGCCTCCACAATATTAACCCAATGTGCCGTCAAGGAGATGTAGCGGCCTTGCCCACAAGCACTTGTCCACGTGTCTGTGGTTAGGTGGACTTTGGCTGAAACAGCGTTGTTCAGGGCACGTGTGATGCTTTGGGACACGTGGTTATGCAATGCGGGGACGGCACATCTGGAGAAATAGTGGCGGCTGGGGACCGAGTAACGTGGGACAGCAGCCCCCATCAGGTCGCGGAATGCTTCCGTCTCCACCAGCCGGAAAGGCAACATTTCTAGCGCTATGAGTCGCGAAATGTGAGAATTGAGGACAAAGGCATGTGTGGCGTTGGCAGCGTATTTGCGCCTGCGTTCATAGGTTTGCTGAATGGATAATTGAACGCCGCGCTGGGACAAGGACGTGCTTGATGGTGGTGTTATTTGTGCGTGGGCAACTTCAGGTGCAGGGCCGGAGGCTTGTTCGCGGCCAGCATGTCAGGGGATTGGCTCGCACACACAACAAGCGAAGACGTAGCACTGACATCAGCAAGCACCGCTCCTCGACTCTGTTGTACTTCCCACAAAGTCGGGTGCTTGGCTGACATGTGCCTGATCATGCCGGTGGTGGTCAGGCTGCTAGTTTTCGTACCCCTGCTGATACTGGCATGGCAGGTGTTGCAAATGGCCTTTTTAGAGTCATCTGGAGCCAACTTAAAAAACTCCCAGACTCGGGAAGACCTAACATTTGCACAGGCACCTTGAGTCGTGTTGTTGTTCCGGGGAACGGTTGCCTGCCTTCTGCTTGCGGACACGACCCTGCTTCGTACTGCCTGTTGGGATGCTACGCCTCTCTCCCCCTGTGCACTGCTGTCCTCGCTCTGCATATCCTCCTGCCAGGTTGGGTCAGCTACTGGATCATCCACCACGTCGTCTTCCTCTTCGGCACCCTGATCCTCCTCCTGACTTCCTGGCAATTGTGTCTCATCATCGTCCACCCCTTGTTGAGACACGTTGCCAACGTTCCATTCGTGAGAACGTGGCTGCTCAAATATTTGGGCATCTGTACATACCATCTCCTCATCACCCACTTCAACAGGAGCTGGCGAGAGGCCAGATTCTGCGAATGGATACGTGAACAGCTCTTCCGAGTGTCCAACTGTGAGATCAGTAATGTCCATGGACGTGTACTCGGCCTGGTGGTAAGAAGGAGGATCAGGTTGGGAAATGTGCGGTGCAGTATCACGGCTACTGACACTTGACCGTGTGGAAGACAGGGTGTTTGTGGAGGTGCCCATCTGACTTGAAGCATTATCCGCTATCCAAGTAACAACCTGTTGACACTGGTCTTGGTTCAAGAGCGGTGTACTGCTGCGGGCCCCAAGAATTTGGGACAGGACGTGCGAGCGAGTAGATGTGCCACTTTGTTGTTGCGAAATTAGTGCTTGCACATGACCTCGGCCTCTGCCTGCACCACCATCACGTCCACTTCCTTGTTCCTTGCCAACGCCCTTGCCAACGCCCTTGCGCATTTTGCCTGTATACAGCGACAACAGTCTGGTGACTGTTCAGGTCACAGGAGAGAAGGATTTTAGTCCCTAACCTGTATCAAGGTAGTAAGCACAACAGTCTGGTGACTGTAATGGTCACAGGAGAGTAGGATTTTAGTCCCTAAGCTGTATCAAGGTAGTAAGTACACCAGTCTGGTAAATGTTCAGATCACAGGAGAGTAGGATTTTAGTCCCTAACCTGTATGAAGGTAGTAAGTACACCAGTCTGGTAACTGTTCAGATCACAGGAGAGTAGGATTTTAGTCCCTAACCTGTATCAAAGTAGTAAGTACAACAGTCTGGTGACTGTAATGGTAACAGGAGAGTAGGATTTTAGTCCCTAACCTGTATCAAGGTAGTAAGTACACCAGTCTGGTAACTGTTCAGCTCACAGGAAAGTAGGATTTTAGTCCCTAACCTGTATCAAGGTAGTAAGTACACCAGTCTGGTAACTGTTCAGATCACTGGAGAGTAGGATTTTAGTCCCTAACCTGTATCAAGGTAGTAAGTACAACAGTCTGGTGACTATAATGGTCACAGGAGAGTAGGATTTTAGTCCCTAACCTGTATCAAGGTAGTAAGTATAACAGTCTGGTGACTATAATGGTCACAGGAGAGTAGGATTTTAGTCCCTAACCTGTATCAAGGTAGTAAGTACACCAGTCTGGTAACTGTTCAGCTCACAGGAGAGTAGGACTTTAGTCCCTAACCTGTATCAAGGTAGTAAGTACACCAGTCTGGTAACTGTTCAGATCACAGGAGAGTAGGATTTTAGTCCCTAACCTGTATCAAGGTAGTAAGTACACCAGTCTGGTAACTGTTCAGATCACAGGAGAGTAGGATTTTAGTCCCTAACCTGTATCAAGGTAGTAAGTACAACAGTCTGGTGACTGTAATGGTCACAGGAGGGTAGGATTTTAGTCCCTAACCTGTATCAAGGTAGTAAGTACAACAGTCTGGTGACTGTAATGGTCACAGGAGAGTAGGATTTTAGTCCCTAACCTGTATCAAGGTAGTAAGTACACCAGTCTGGTAACTGTTCAGATCACAGGAGAGTAGGATTTTAGTCCCTAACCTGTATCAAGATAGTAAGTACACCAGTCTGGTGACTGTTCAGATCACTGGAGAGTAGGATTTTAGTCCCTAACCTGTATCAAGGTAGTAAGTACAACAGTCTGGTGACTGTAATGGTCACAGGAGAGTAGGATTTTAGTCCCTAACCTGTATCAAGGTAGTAAGTACACCAGTCTGGTAACTGTTCAGATCACAGGAGAGTAGGATTTTAGTCCCTAACCTGTATCAAGGTAGTAAGTACAACAGTCTGGTGACTGTAATGGTCACAGGAGGGTAGGATTTTAGTCCCTAACCTGTATCAAGGTAGTAAGTACAACAGTCTGGTGACTGTAATGGTCACAGGAGAGTAGGATTTTAGTCCCTAACCTGTATCAAGGTAGTAAGTACACCAGTCTGGTAACTGTTCAGATCACAGGAGAGTAGGATTTTAGTCCCTAACCTGTATCAAGATAGTAAGTACACCAGTCTGGTAACTGTTCAGCTCACAGGAGAGTAGGATTTTAGTCCCTAACCTGTATCAAGGTAGTAAGTACACAAGTCTGGTAACTGTTCAGCTCACAGGAGAGTAGGATTTTAGTCCCTAACCTGTATCAAGGTAGTAAGTACACCAGTCTGGTAACTGTTCAGATCACAGGAGAGTAGGATTTTAGTCTCTAACCTGTATCAAGGTAGTAAGTACACCAGTCTGGTAACTGTTCAGCTTACAGGAGAGTAGGATTTTAGTCCCTAACCTGTATCAAGGTAGTAAGTACACCAGTCTGGTAACTGTTCAGCTCACAGGAGAGTAGGATTTTAGTCCCTAACCTGTATCAAGGTAGTAAGTGCATCGGTCTGGTAACTGTTCAGATCACAGGAGAGTAGGATTTTAGTCCCTAACCTGTATCAAGGTAGTAAGTACAACAGTCTGGTGACTTGCAAAAAAATCAAAATAGATGGTTGCGCCACACTGCAAAATTAGGGGTATAAATTCCCGTTACACTGTACGTTTCACTCACCTAAGTTGGTTGTGCCCTCTGCACAACTAGATTAGCCGCAAGTAGGTGAGATTTTTTATGCAGGATCCCTGTCTTCATCTATTGCCTGTCTCCCCTTTGCACCCAGGTCTGTGCTCCGTCTCTCACACGTGCACCGTCCCGTGCACGTGCAGGGCCAGGTTTCTGTTTTCTTCAGCAAGGTCCTCTCCCAGAGCTGCTCGCACCACTCTCCCCGAAGAGAGAAAGGAACGTAATGCAATAATAAATGTGGTATATAGAAATGAGCGCTAGGGATAACGGAACAATCCGAACGCTTTTGTAGACATTACCTATAAGTTTATTACGATAAACACAGTACAGGTCCTTCTCCCACAACGCGTTTCGACGCTACATGCGTCTTTCTCAAGTGGATACTGGACCTCTATCAGACTTCCCTTATATCCTATCTCTGTACTACTCATTGTACATGGGGGTGTGTTTTTTTTTTTTTTGTTTTTTTTCCTCCTCCTTCCACTCTCTTACCACACCCCTGTTGACCTAATCTTCTGTGTATACCTGAATAACCTTACCTGCCATACAATCTATATTATTAAATATCTATAGTTCATGCTTAAAATCCATTAAAATACATCAGAGATACATTATAATAACTTTAAAAGTACATTAAAAATATATTAAACCAAATATTAAAATAATAAAATCAAAATTCATCATATAAAAACACATTCATCATATAAAATTACCCCTTAATTCAAGTGTTCTCTACCTCATATAGTTAATTTTTATTTATTAGGGTGCCTTCACACCAGCGCCTCCCCGAAATCGCTGCAGACGCGGCGAAAAAAAAACGCATCCGCCGCGACCACCGCACAACGGCCGCACCCGCGGCACGGCCGCGGCAATGCCGCGGCAAGCCCCACACAATGCACAGGTGGGCCACACCGCACGGGGCCCGCCGCAACCGCCGCCGCCACGCGGCAACCGTGGCAGACGCGGCCCCCACCGCATCCACCGCGACCCCAAAAAAACACCGATGCGAAAGGGGCCCCAATTATTCTTAAAAGCTGAAAAAACATATTATATATTCTCTATGACTATATATTGTTCTCCAAGGAAAGGTTTAAACCTTCAGGAGACAAAGTGCCCATTTTAAATATCCAAAATGTTTCCTTTCTACACAATTTATTAACCCTATCATGCACATCTTCCCCTATTTGATCAATAATGGTTAATCTCAAGCTTGAGGGATCCTTTTCATGTGTTTGCGCATAGTGTCTGGATACACTATGTTTCAGGTACCCATTCTTAATATTAAATCTATGTTTATTCAACCTCGCTTGCATTGTCTGAGTTGTTCTTCCTATATATTGGTATTTACATGGGCACTCTAACATATATATAACAAATTGTGAGCGACAATCTAATCTTTGGTTAATATTAAACGATTCATTTGTAGTGTTAGATATAAAATTACGACATCCATGTGATATGATTTTACAACATTTACATCGTCCTGATCCGCATTTGAAGCATCCTTTATCTGTATCCTTAATCCTTTCTTTAAACTGCTTATTTTCTTTGTGTGGATTTTTTATTCTATTCGGAGCAACTAGTGCCTGAAGGTTTCTACCTCTCCTAAAGATAATCTTGGGGTCTTTTGTTATAATTCTAGAGAGAATGGGGTCCCCCAACAAAATAAACCAATATTTCCTCATTATTGTATAAATATTCTTATATGATTGGTTAAAAGTTGTTACCAGATTGCAGTTGTAATTGTCATTTTCCCCATTCTTTATCAGTTCCTTTTGTGTGTTCTTTTTTATACACTTTTTTTCATTCATTATTTTTATGAATCCTTCTTGGGTGTATTTTTTACTTTTTTTATATGCAAGTGTGGCGCCCCGCAACGAGTGCGTCACAAGAGGGTATTGCAGCCACAAAAGCAGCCGCAATATTCTCTGACTCAGCAATGATCCGGTTAACATAGAGATCCAACCCAACATGCATCACCTAGAACAGAGGACCAATCATAGGTCCTGGGGGGGTGGAGTGTTAGGGTAGTAGAGTAGAACACACAATAATCTAGAGGGAGAAGGAGGACCTAGAACCCTCGAGATAGGACAGAGCCGCACCCTCCTCCACCCCCTCCCTCGCACCCTGTACTTAAATGTGGAATAAAAGCCGTCTTCACGTAATTAAAGACAATCGGGTGAGTGCCTTATTCCTTCTTCTAAGATAAAGTATGCTGATGATTTTTTGAGTCAAGTGCCCCCCCGATTGCCGGCAGCTGCAGCTGCTTCATATTCTATCCAGCCCTGTGGTGATCGGTGCCTCTTTCTACCTTTTGAAGAATAAATGAAGATCCTATGTCACTCAATCTTCATAAAAACTTTGATCTTTATTTCATATAGTTAAAACATATTAACCAAACAAGTATGGCAGTTCAAGAGAGGGAGCACTCAGCTGTGCAGGCGCACCCACTGAGCTAGACAGCGGCCGTTTCGTGCATGCTTACGCTTCTACGGCTCTAATGCAGTTGAATGCAACCCTGGCACACACTGCAAACATATTTTTCCATCATTGCCATGACAGCACCACTTGAGATATAGGTTTTGCCTATCCAGCACAGGAAACCCCTGACATAAAAAGGGCGGTACCTCCTCTCAGACTCTCCTACACTTCTGTCTCAGGGCCCAATTTACCATCCTCAAGTCTTGAATCTTTGGCTGACAGCCTGGAATTTGAGCGGGAGCTACAAAGTAATCAAGGGTTCTCTGACAATCTGGTGACTACCCTCATGAACAGCAGGAAGCTGGTTACCACCAGATTATATGGTAAAGTGTGGGAGAAATTTGTTTCCTGCTCGGATGCACTCCCTGTCGGGACGGTCCCTATTATTGCCATTCTAGAATTTTTACAGAAGGGATGGAATATGGTGTTGTCAGTTAATACTTTAAAAATGTAAATTTCTTCCCTGGCGCCTTGTACAACTACAACCTGGCCTCAAACTTCTGGGTATCCATATTTATTAAGTCCTGTCATATGGCTACCCCGGTTCGTTGCCCTAACCTTCCTCCCTTGGATCTTGGTCTAGTCTTAGATGCCCTGACTAAACCCCCCTTTGAACCCTTATCTGATGCGCCCTTGAAAGTTTTGACCTTTAAAGCTGCCCTCTTAGTTGCCCTGACATCTGCTCGATGGTTCAGTGACTTACAGGCCCTGTCTGTGTCCCTTCCATACACTCAGGTTTTAGAGGATAGTGTCATTCTTTGTTTAGACCCTGTCTATTTACCAAAGGTTGCAAAGACGTTTCATAGAACCCAGGAAATTGTCCTCCCCTCCTTTTGTGACAAATCTACTAACCAAAAGTAGGCAACCCTACATACACTACATGTTAGACGTGCCCTGCTTCAATACTTAGAGGTCACCAAACAGTTTAGGAGAATGCAGGCCTTATTTGTTTCCTTCCAGGGAGATTCCAAAGGTAGCAGTGTAACCAAATGTACTACAGCCAGGTGGCTTAGAGACTCCATTGCCTTAGCCTATTTTTCTTCCGGGGTCCCTGTCCCATTAGGTCTTAGTGCCCATTCTACCAGAGCAGTTGCCACCTCCTGGGTGGAAGGGGCTGATGTACCTTTAGAGCTTATCTGTAGAGCTACCACTTGGTCTTCTCCTAATACCTTTTTGAACCATTACCAGCTTGACTTATCTTTCACTTCTGAGGTGACCTTCAGTAGATGGGTCCTTGAAGTGGTGATCCCTCGCTAATGTCGAGCCCCTGGCCCTGGGGTACTCGGGTATCAGGCTCGGTGGGTTGCTTGGGATGTCACGGGTGGCAGCGCCTGGGCCTGTGGCCTGGGTGACACTTCAAAAAGGGATGTATTTGCAGGGGATAAGAGTATGTCATGTGACGCCACCTGTAGTACCTGGTGATGGGTCACCAGCGCCGCCACAGTCCGCCGGAGGTAGATGGAAGTGCGGCTGAGATGGCAAAGCTCCCTACAGGTAGAGCTGTTCCTCCGGGGCAGCGTTGTGTGAAGGGCAGCTTGGAGTGGGAATTTAGGTCGGGATAGGGAGTGATGGAGCAGTCTATGAGGGGCACGGGGAGCGGAGAGGAAAAACACACACACTGTTGAAGTCTCTTTTACCTTTTACTGGTGGTATGAGGAGGTAAAACGCGTCCAGGGCACTGACAGGTGACCAGGTGCACAGTGGGTCCCCACAGCAAGTGGGTATAAGACCTCCTCTGTTCCTCTGTAGTGGCTGAAGCCCAGTCTGCATGCAGCCAGACTGGCCTCCTCTCTCTTCCTGTCTTTGCTCTCTCCTCCTGTGCGGTCCACGGGTTACCCTCTGTGATCACTGCCTTGTGATTCTTCACTGGTGTCTGGTCTCTGGACTCACAGGAGGACCGGGTGACTGAAGTCTCCATGGTGTGATGGGGTTTTCTATAGTCCTGAAGTATCCTACAGGTGCGGATCCCCGATGTCCGATACGTCTCTGAGCGAACTTCCACTAGTTCCTCACTCCCTTGGCTTTCTGCTCCTTGCCTTCTGTCCTCACTACTAGGCTTGCGGGACATCAGAGGGGCCACTCCGAGTCACTTGCTTGGGCCTATCCGCGGCACCAACCACCAGGACGTATTCGCAGCTCTCCTAGCGTCTGCACGCTCTAACTAACTCCTCCCCCAGCAGCAGTATTTATAGGGGATCTCGCCTAAAGTCAGCGAGTGTAGCTCCCCCTACTGTGCCGGGGTGGAAGGTGTTGCATGTAGTTGATACCTGCTGTGGAAACCCAGCTGTGCATTAGAGAAGCCTAAGGCTACCTGCATGAGCAGGGTGCCACACTAAGTTTTTAATTTTCTCTGGAATCTCTCAGGTGGTGCTGTCATGGCGATGATGGAAAAAGCTAAATTATTTACCGGTAATGTTTTTTCTGCAGCCATGAGAGCACTACCGCTTTCCCCTCCCCTTCTATTCTTTATAAGTGTTGTTTGCATGTGTGGGGTGGTTTTTGCTGGCATAATTCTTTTTGGTGGTGACATGTACTAATGATTTTTTGGTAGTCCTCTCCATACTCTGTAGCCAACTGAGGCAGAGAGGAGGTGCCGCTCTTTTTATTTCAGGGGTTTCCTGTCCTGGATGGGCCGAACCTATTTTCCAACAGATGCTTTTTTCCAGCGGTGTTCAAGATGTGCTGAACATCAGTGGAGAAAATCACTTTAAGCAAGACTTAATCCACTATGTTTGTGCTCAAAACTTATAAATCTGCTCTTTACCTGACCAAGCAAGCTTACTTCAATGCCTTTATCACATCACTATCCGGCAATCAACAATTAATTCTTCAACACTTTCCACTCCTTACTGAGTCTGAAGAATATAAGCTCTTTTTAAAGATGTACTTTAAGTTCTGGTTGAATCTCTCCACACGGCTGTCCATCTGCAGGTGGTTCACTGAAGTCTTCAGTTGGGTAATCATCAGAGCTTTATACTGTTTCCTCATGACTCTGGACATAAGCGGATCCCTTGGTTCATTAAGATCTGTTTTCAGTTCAGTTCAAGAGAAGACGTGGACCAACTCCCAGGCTATATTATTAGTGGAGGAATTTCTCAATCACACTGCCTCTGGTACTGAGTTACATAATCCAGAACCAATAAGATGTACTGGTACCCTCTAGTAGACTTGACCAGGGGACCCACTAGATCCAAAGCAATGTGGTTAAATGGGACCTCTATAATGGCACCAGGGGACTTCAATAGTGAGAAACTGGCTGGTGGGACAGGGTATTCAATAGTTTAAAATCTCTTAATGACATCTAGGACAGTAGAACCTTAGAAGGATTTGCTCCTGGGTTTTTATCTACTCCCTGATGATGACCCTAGACAGGAGAATGGACCGTGTCTAACCCTCTGCACCTATAGGTCCTTCCTGACTGGTATGATGGCTGGACATTCCCATCTTGTTTGTACTTACCGTACGTATTATTGTTTGTACAGATGAATGAGGCCCATTCAGATATCTGGAAATTGCAACCAATTATATATTGGCTGATTTCTTTAGACTTTTCCTTGATGCTATACAAAGAAGCAGTGTGTTTCAGGTGTGCACTACAATACATTCACATGTGTTTCTCATTAACTTAGATGTTGCCAATATATCTATCAGAAGCTACAAACATATGGCATCATCATATGGGCTGTCCCAGACTGTTTAAAGACATAGTAATCTTAATGTATGTAAACTTGTGACTTTGCAGGAAGTAATAAAAATGTCTTAAAACATTCTATCTATTTAATTATTCAGGCATTTGGCAAATGTAAATAATTATTGTAATACTAATTGACCTTAAATGGGAAACATTTATTATAATTTCGTGTCAGATAGTGAAAAAGCATGCATAAATATCTTTGCATATAGTGTATGTAAACTTCTGGATGAATCCATTTATTATCATACTACTGTGTTTTCTCTTTTTAAATCATAATGACAACCAAAAACATCCAAATTACCCTGATGAAAAGTTCACATACTCTGAATGTTTGACGCTTCTTCCTCTTACCTTAGAATTTTGATTTCACCTTCCCAGCTCCTCTTCCCCCCCCCAGCCTGACTCTGCTTTACGTCACCTGTCGTATTTACTACACCATCTCATCCTGTTTAAGTATAGTATATATGTATGTGTCTTCAGAATCTGTGTCAATATCAGCCTGACGAAGGGGTCATAGTGTCCCGAAAGCCTGCTATGCTTACCGCCTTTTCAGTTAGCCATTAAACATTTTCAACCACTGAGGACTCTCAGATTGCAATATATTTTTCCACATACCCTGGTGATTTTGGCCTGATAACATGCACAGAATTTGACACAAATGGGTTTGAATGGCTAATAAAGGTAACTTCCTCACCTGTGACCTGTTTGCTTGTAATCAGTATGTGTGCATAAAACCTGGGTGAGTTTCTGGAATCAAGACAGACTCTTGCATCTTTCATCCAGCCACTGCCATTTCTGAATTGTGAGTCATGGGGGAAAGCAAAAGAATTGTCACTGAATCTATGGGAAAAGATAGTTGAACTGTATAAAACAGAAAAGGGTACAAAAAGATATCCAAGGAATTGATAATGTCAGTCAGCAGTGTTCAAACTGTGATTAACAAATGGAAATCAGGGGCTCTGTAAAAACCAAACCACGATCAGGTAGACCAACAAAATTTTCAGCCACATCTGCCAGGAAAATTGTTTGGAATGTAAAGAAAAACTCACAAATAACATCAGCTGAAATACAGGACTCACTAAAAACTAGCAGTGTGGATGTTTCAAGATGCATGATAAGGAGGGATTGAAGAAAAAATGGGCTGCATGGTCAAGTCGCCAGAAGAAAGCCATTACTGCCACAAAGTATCTCACCTACAATATGTGAAACAGCACTGAGACAAGCCTCCAAACTTCTGGAACAAGGTAATTTGAAGTGATGAGACCAAAACTTTTTGGCCACAACCATAAACCTTACATTTGTAGAGGTGTCAACAAGACCTATGATGAAAGGAACACCATTCCTACTGTAAAGCAAGGAGGTGGATCACTGATGATGTGGGGATGTGTGAGTTACACAGATACAGGAAACTTGGTCAAAGTTGAAGGAAAGATGAATGCAGCATGTTATCAACAAGTACTGGCGGTAAATGTGCACTCATCCGCCCAGAAGCTGCGCATGGGATGTACTTGGGCGTTTCAACATGGCAACAATCCAGAACACAAGGCCATGTTGACCTGTCATTGGCTACAGCAGAACAAAGTGAAGGTACTGGAGTGGCCATCTCATTCTCCTGATCTCAATATCATCCTCAACATTTCAAAGATGGCAGTCCATTACAACAAGATCAAGCAGCAGACATTGGGGACAACAAAGCTACAGACCAGCAGAAGGCGAAGGCAACTCTCCACTGACCGGGATGACCGTCATCTTATTTGAATGTCACTCAGCATCTGCAGGATGACATCAAGTGACCTACTAAAGGAATGGCAAATGCCAGCTGGGGTGAAGTGCATAGCAAGAAAAGTTTGTAACAGGCTCCTAGAGGCAGGACTAAAGTCATGTAAAACTATAAAAAACATTTCATCAATGATAAGCAAAGGAGAGCCAGGTTGAAGTTTGCCAAAGACCATAAGGATTGGACCATAGAGGACTGGAGTAAAGTAATCTCTGATGAGTCTAATTTTCAGCTTTGCCCAACAAATGGTCATCTAATGGTTAGACAGAGACCTGAAGAGGCTTACAAGCCACAGTGTCTTGCATCCACTGTGATATTTGGTGGAGGATTGATGATGATCTGGGGATGCTTCAGCAAGGTTGGAATTGGGCAGGTTAATCCTTGCGAAGAACGTATGAATCAAGCTGCATACAAGGTTATCCTTGAAAAACACTTTCTTCCTTCTGCTCAGGCAATGTTCCCCAACTCTGAGGACTGGTTTGTCCAGCAGGACAATGCCCCATGCCACACAGCTAGGTCAATCAATATCTGGATGAAGGAGCACCACATTAAGACCTTGTCATGGTCAGCCCAATCGCCATACCTGACCCCATTGAAAACCTCTGGAATGTAATCAAGAGGAAGATGCATAGTCACAAGCCATCAAACAAAGAAGAATTGCTTACATTTTTGTGCCAGGAGTGGCATAAGGTTACCCAAAAGGAGTGAGAAAGACTGGTGGAAAGCATGCCAAGACGCATGAAAGCTGTGATTAAAAATCATGGTTATTCACCAAATATTGATTTCTGAACTGAGTTAAAACATTAGTATTGTTGTTTGTAAATGAATATGAACTTGTTTTCTTTGCATTATTTGATGTCTGAAAGCACGGTTTCTTTTTTATTATTTTGATGATTTCTTATTTGCTGTAAATAAATACAAAATTTTAAGCTTTGAATTTCGGAGACATGTTGGCAGTAGTTTATAGAATAAGAGAACAATGTACATTTTACTCAAAAATATACCTATAAAGAGAAAAATCAGAGAAACTGAAAATTTTGTGGTGGTTATATATATATACAGTATGTGTAAACAGGAGCGTACACAAGTAAATGCAATGTGCAGAGTTATAGCCACATATCAATGTACAATTCCATAGAACACAGGTTATGTAGAAGTAGACATGATGGTCTTTATAAATATCAAAGCATCCAAAGGAAGGGTACAAGTTTGAAGAAGGATTCCACTACCCATAAATTAAGTGCAGTCTGGGGCAGGTAATAGGTCCACTTTAAAGAATCCCCCAAGAAAGGATCCCCAACATACTTTTCACATTTTGTTTAGTGATATGGCTTTATTAGGATGAAGGAGTTATTGGTTGCACGTGTCAAAAGCTTAAAATGTAGTGAACTCTGATTTTGCGAGTGCTTGATTATCCAATGATACTGACTGTCGTTGCGCATGTGCACCCCACCACATACAACCCTCAGCTGCCACCACGGCAAGTCTGCACATGCTCGGGAATCGGGAGGTGTCACCATGGCGCCCAGACATGCACAGACCCCAAATTGATGCCAGAGAAAGGCAGGGAGAAGACACGCTTTGCGCGCATGTGCATACCGGCATCCATTGGCAAATAAATAATTGAAAGGTGGTGTATTATACCCGCTACAATGCATAACATAAGGCAAAAAGCTGAAGAGGACATACCAGAGGAAGCACATTATAATAGCATAATGCTTCATTATACAGGGTGGGCCAGTTATATGGATGCGCCTAAATAAAATGGGAATGGTTGGTTATATCAACCTTCTGTTTGTGGCACATTAGCATATGTGAGATGGGAAAACTTTTCCAGATGAGTGGTGACCATGGCGGCCATTTTGAAGTTGACCATTTTGAATCCAACTTTATTTTTTTCAATGGGAAGAGGGTCATGTGACACATCAAAAATATTGAGAATTTGATAAGAAAAACAATGGTGTGCTTGGTTTTAACGCAACTTTATTATTTCATGAGTTATTTACAAGTTTATGACCACTTATAAAATGTGTTCAAAGTGCTGCTCATTGTGTTGGATTGTCAATGCAACCTTCTTCTCCCACTCTAGCAACACCGCAGAAGAAATGCTAGCACAGGCTTCCAGGATCCATTGTTTCAGATGATGCACATCTCGTATCTTCACAGCATAGACAATTGCCTTCAGATGTGTGATGAGGCAAACATTTTTGAGAATCGCTATGTTAACAAACAAAACCAACACTATTGGTCTGACACTAACCCACAGTGGATAGATCCCTCCAAGACTGTTGGAACACAAAAACTGATGGTATGGTGTGGTATATGGGGTACAAAGATAGTGGGGTCATTCTTCATCGTGGAGACTGGGAATTCTACACCAATTCAATAAAGCTTTAAGGTAATTTACTACAGAGCGAGTGCCTGGCATTGTTTATAGCGCTAATCCAATACCACTTTTTGTTCTGAATGCACATTCATCCTCCCACTGGGAAGCGTGGTAATTAGCAGCTGGGCATCCAGGACGTACCGAACATCAAACACCACTCCCCCAGAGCAGCACGAGGTGCACCGTGGAAACCACGCGAACCTGTCTGCCCTGACTCCGGCTGACGGGGAGACCCTTCGGGGTTGAAAATTACTGCAAAAACTAGTTGTGCAGTCAGCACAACTAGATTAGGTGAGCACGAGATATATTAGACCGATCATATGCCCTAAAATCTTAGCAGTGTGGCGCAACTTTGTTTTTTGTTTTTTGTCTTTTACATCACATGCTAGCTTGTCCAGGTTGTCCACTCCTCCTTTGTTTTTGTTATAGTCCAGGATGATTCTGGGCTTTTTGTCACTTCCTAATGACACAGCTGTATCTTTGTGAAGTGTGGACATCAGTACCACATTCCGTCGTTTTTTGGGGCAGTATGAAACAGCAGTGGTGGTGTCTGTAAAAACAAACTTTGAGGAAAGTGGAGCCCTGTCCTTCATCTGCAACAATTCAGCGGGCAGCTCAGGTTTGTTTTTTTCACTGTGCCCACCATGGTGATTTACCTCCTGAGAAGTTCTTGTCCAAGGTCATAGCTGGTAAAAAAATTGTCACAAGTAATATTGTGACCCTGCAGTCCAGTAGTCATATCGATGACTACACATTTTCCTTGTTTTTTTCAGGGATGCCGCTTGCAGACTTGCCTGTGTAAATCTGTAAAATTCCATGCATAGCTAGTTTTTGCATCGCAGGCTGCCCACATTTTTATGCCGTATTTGCCTGGCTTACTTGGCATGTATTGCCGGAAGGGTCATTTTCCGCGGAAAGGGAGAAAACGTTCGTCTACTGTCACCTCTGGCCCTGGTTTGAACATCAGTGGAAGGAGCTGCACCCATTTCTCCCAAACATCCCTGATGGGAGCAAGTTTGTCAGATTTTGTTCTGGTGTCTCTGTTGTCAAATCTGAGGACTCTTGATATCATTTGAAAATTTTGAAGTGACATTGTTGCCCGGAAAATATTCCTGCCTGTCGATACGTCCCAGAGACTATCAGTGGCCTCATTGCAGGATTTGTACACTCCAGCAAGGAGAACACCAATGTAGGCATCCAGGACATCATCATGAAGGTCATTCCACATTCCTTCAAGGTTTGTCATAGCAATAATGACTTTTTTTTTATTGACAATGGCATAAACAGATCAAAACATGTCTTGATGTCACTTACTCTTGTCACAGCAAACCTTGTGATCCCAGGGGTCATTTTTTTGACATTTGCAGCATCTGCCCTGCCATGTACATCTGGAGGTACTGAGCTCCAACTGATCTTGCCACTTTTGAATTTGAATCTTTCAGCGGGAGCAGCTTCAGCACCAGTGACCTCCTCATCAGACTGATCAGAACTGTCTGTGTCTTCCGGTTGATACTCCACATCATCTTCCTCCTCAGAAACCTGTTCATCTGTATCAGTTTGCTGCTGTGTGTCCTCTGATTCATTATCATCTAAGATTTAATCCAGAATTTGGCTTACATCAAATCTTCTCCTCATTGTTGCATGTGTAAACTGGAGATGTATACCGTATATACTCGTGTATAAGCTGACCCGTGTATAAGCCGGCCCCCCCTACTTTTGCCCCCAAAACCTGGGAAAACCTATTGACTCGTGTATAAGCCGAGGGTGGACCCCAGCACAGGTATACAGCCCCCAGCAGTGTGGTATACAGGCCTCCCCAGTGGTAGTATACACCAGGCCCAGTGGTAGTATACAGCAGCAGCCCCAGTAGTATATACAGCAGCAGCTCCAGTAGTTAGTATACAGCAGCCCCAGAGGTATATACAGCAGCCCCAGTGGTAGTATACAGCATCCCCAGAGGTAGTATACAGCAGCCCCAGAGGTAGTATACAGCAGCCCCAGAGGTAGTATACAGCCCCAGTGGTAGTATACAGCAGCCCCAGAGGTAATATACAGCCCCAGTGGTAGTATACAGAAGCCCCAGAGGTAGTATACAGCCCCAGTGGTAGTATACAGCAGCCCCAGAGGTTGTATACAGCCCCAGTGGTAGTATACAGCAGCCCCAGAGGTATATACAGCCCCAGTGATAGTATCCAGCAGCCCCAGAAGTATATACAGCCCCAGTGGTAGTATCTAGCAGCCCCAGAGGTATATACAGCCCCAGTGGTAGTATCCAGCAGCCCCAGAGGTATATACAACCCCATTGGTAGTATCCAGCAGCCCCAGAGGTATATACAGCCCCAGTGGTAGTAAACAGGCTCCCCAGTGGTGGTATACTGGCCCCCACCAGTAACACACAGCCCCCCCTCCTTAGTATGTACCCCCCCCCAGGCTGCGGCAGCTGTCAAAATAACAAACACTTTATACACCACCTTCCGGCGCAGCTCCTCCGGTCCTCCGCTCCTCCGGTCCTCCGCTCGCCGGCTTCTTCTTCCTTCTTGTGCCAGCTTCTGTGACCGCGCGCAGGAAATGACGTCATCTCCTGCGCCCGGTCACATGACACCGGCACAAGCAGGAAGAAGAAGCTGGCGAGCGGAGGACCGGAGGAGCGGAGGACCGGAGGAGCTGCGCCGGAAGGTGATGTATAAAGTGTTTGTTATTTTGACAGCTGCCGCAGCCTGGGGAAGATATGATAAGGAGGGGGGGGCTGTTTATTACTGCACAGGGGGACCCATAATAAGGAGGGGGGGGCTGTGTAGTGCAATATGCACGGTATCCCCCCGCCGCTGATGGACGGGGGGATGCCGTGCATATTCATTGCACTAATGAGGCGGCCCCACGTGACCGCCTGCGGTCACCGCGGCCCCCTCCTGCCTCCTCCAGCCACCGGTGCAGCCCCCCCCCCACCGTATGACCCGTGTATAAGCCGAGGGGGGGACTTTTCAGCCCAATTTTTGGGCTGAAAAACTCGGCTTATACACGAGTATATACGGTACTCTGCAAAGTACCAACTCTAAGCTGATTTGGCCATACATGCCTGGACATGTCCCTAACTCAAGTTGTTGGAGGTAGAGCTGGCTGTGGGCTGTTGGTTTATATTGTGTTTATGAGTTCAGTTTTGGGATTTATTATTGTTTTTTTACTCTTATATTAGACCTGGGTCGAAATTGACCCCCAAAACACAAATGTTATAATTTTAATAAGAGCATTTTACAGTTTAGTAAAATAGTTTTATTTATTGTATTTTGTTTAAAAATAAGTTCCTGATAAAGTCAAGAAGTCTTGATGCAATAAACAAATGTATGTAGAATTTGTATGCATTTAAAACCTAAAACGGGTCGGTCACGACCCTAACACTAGAGGAAGGTTAAGCTGGCTGTCATGCTCGGGTCAATGGGGCTACTATCCACTCTGCATTTCCAATGCTAGCGTCATCCATGTTATACAGATACATGTAGCGTTCATGGTGCGGACGAGAATGTATAATTTGTACGCAAGCATCGGCATGCATACAAATCACACATGGCGGGCAATGGGTGCACACGGCCATGCGCACCTGAGCGCATTCGCAGTGCGTCCCCATGTTAAACATAGGAACGTGCGGTGTATACACTTGGCTTGCACTCCCCCGCCGCAATGTGCAGCGACGGAGAATGCAAGTGTGAAGGCACCCTAAAACATAGTTAATATCTTATTATGGACTTAATTAGATCTGCAAATTCTAAATACATAATTATTATTGTCATTTATTATACTGTAGTGGTGTCATTTGGAAGTATTGTTATAATGAACTTTATATTGCCATTACCTTTTTAAGATAGTCCTCTGAGTCCCATCAAAGGTTAAGAGATTTGTTTATCTTACTTTAAAGTGTAATCTGTGATTAGAAGCACTCCAGACAGAGTGAGCCAGGGGGCTAGAGATTATACTTATCTTTATTACAACCACAGCGCGTTTCAATGGCGACATACCATCTTCATAAGGTGGGGTACTCCCTGCCACCCAGTGTGCAGCACACAGTCTATTCATATGGATTCTCTTATTGCGCCGATCTGTCTTTTTTTTCTCTTTGCAAGAGATTTGTTTAGACCTAGTGTAAATTTCACTTACTATCCTGGTATGGTAAACATGTAGGAAAATGACTCAATGCAAGATGCAAATGTTGCCCCACAGACTTCACTACCACCTGCCCGCAACACAGATCCCGCTGGTAAAAGATTGCATGTATATAAGTCATTATTCTTGTCTATGTATATTTGTATGCAGTTTATGGGATAATAACCTAAACACGAGCACATGAATATAACAACATGCTTATTGTATCATTTAGCTTACATTCCTCTTACTTGATCATGTAAAAAAAATATGTGCCCTTTATTTGCCTATTCGACATTCATTCAAGAGAAACATTTGATATAGACAGCATGAATTTAATTTTAATTTTACTTTAATTTATATAGCATCAAACAGGTACAATATTTGGGTCATAGAAGCCAAGAGGCATAAGTTCCAAGGTATATTTGTCCCCATGCAACTTCTCACACCACTTCAACACTTAAAGAGAACTTCTCATGTAAACAGACATCATTAACCTATAGACAAGGGATTAACCTGCAGGTTTATAATCACCAATATTATCTGCCAAAATTACCAGGTGACCAATTCGGCATTTGATATACAACATATGTTTGTGACCATGTAAATTGTATATGTATAAGAGTGTATACATTTTATGTACTTGTAAGTGTGGTGCCCCACTGGTAAGTGCGCCACAGTAGGGGTACTGCACCCAAAACAGAGTGTGCAGTATCCCAGCCATTGGAGGGGATAATGTCAAACTGAGGCTCTCATCCCAGCATTCCTACACCTAGACTAGGGGACCAATAGGCTAACCCGTTACCAGGGTAATCCTGGTAGGAGGAGTGTTAGAGTAGAAGGAGCGGGGAAACAAACTAGGTGGATCTAGTCTAGTCTGAGGAAAGAAGCAAGGAACGGGTCCTAGAGGGACACACCACAGAGAGGGCACCCGAAAAGGAGTGGCGACCCAGACAGAAGGGGGAGACCCAGTTCCAGACTGGCAGAGTAGACGGTCTGGGGGAATCCCGGTCCACAACGGGTCGCGGTACAGGCGAGTCCAACTCTGAGCCGCCAACACCGGTGGGTCGCAGGTCTGCCAAGCAGCCCCCGACCTTGTCCACAATGTATAGCTCCACCAGGTACCCTCAAACCTTAGACAAGAGAAGGGTAACCTCTTCAAACCCAACGGACCTGGTAGTAAGTAGGTTTGTACAGGGCAGCGCATGGATAAAAAGGAGGCGCAAGGAAGACACAGAGGACAGTGACCGTAGCAGAAGGAACACTTGGGGAGCCTCAGAGAGACTTTGTACCCTCCAGTGACTACCCAACCAGCTACCCACAAAAACTGTGTAACTGTGCACCTGAACTGCCATGAATTTGTTATCAGTAAACTACCCGTACAGAGCCCATAAACCTCCGGTGTTTCATTCTGTTTAAGTTAAGAACTAGCTGCTGCCACAACAACCAGCTCAGCAGCAGCACTGCGTCGGGGACCCCGCTCCGCCTGCTGGGTGTGTTATCAACTGGCTGCAATACCACCATCCCCGGCAGACAGATAGCTGTACTGGTGAGATCACCAGAAACTGCAGGTGGCGTCACAAGATTTTTATTTTGTGTCAGTCACAGTCTCGGATCCGGTGTCCATTCTGTGCACTCCTCTGGGGCGAGTGGTGGTGGCACTCAGTCTCCCAAATGTATTCCTCTGTCTTCAGTTCTCCTTCCCTCAGACTCTGGCTAGGCCTGGAATCAGTGAGCGGACTGTAGAGAAGCCTGATGCAGCTCCTTTACACTACAGTCTCCCTCAGTTCTCCCAGGAACTGGACTCTTCACAGTACTACCTCGTACTGAACTTCCTAAGAACTAACTACTTCCTCTTGACCCGGAGTATATAAGGGAGCTGGTTTAGCTCCCCCTCCTGGCCCAGAGGTGCTAGTGTAGCGTCAGTGTGTTGTGGGGAGGGAACCCGTGTGATGTTACTGTGAACTTACATACAGCTTACATTATACTACCTGCTCATAACCAGCAATGCTATATCTCTGCCTTACACTACACATTATTATACCTACAAAAGGTGCAACACTTCATATCTTATGACACAACAATACATAACATCTCCTACATTATTCCTATCATTATATTACAGTTTGCTTAATACACTGTATGTAATGAAATCACACAAATACAATGAAATCATCAATGTCTTCAGGGGGGCACAGGACTGCAAGTCTACCCTCTTACAAAAGTACCACTGTAGCATTTTTTTTTCATCTAATGTCCCTACCACTAGTAATTATTCTCAAGCTTCAATGTCTATTCACCTCTTATCAGCGTTGCTCTGGCTTGTGACACCATCTTTTGACTGCCTAGAAGTCATAGACTGCCTAGTCTGACTGCCTAGAAGTCATAAGTTACATCCTAAGTTCTCAATACATAACGAAGCTCGAACAAGATTTTCATAGACTTGCATTGAAGAGTGACCTCTGGTGCACTTCAGCAAAAGACTGGAGCAGTCGACAGGACACAAACTACCAGAAACAGATGGAAGCAGCAGTAATAGAAGCTGAATACACCAGCAGGTAAGTATATGAGTTAGGCCTGGGAACTTAGATGTAAAGTGGTGCTTTAGGGCCGCTTCACACTGCGGCGTGATCCGGTCCGGGGCTGTCCGGGAGGACCCAGACAGTCGCGGACCGGATCAGCTCACAGGACTGGGGGGCTATCATGCCCTCCGGTCCAGTGTGCAGCGCACGCAGCTGCAGCCACTGACAGGTCAGGACCGCGGCGCCCGCAGTCTTGACTTATCAGCAGCGGGACCATGTCATATGACCATCTAATTTAATGGGGAATTCCAGGTAAACAGTAACTGTTAGTGATGGGCAGTCTGGCACTTTTTGATGATCGGGCTCTCATGGCTCCGCTCACCAAAAAGAGCCGGATCTTTTGGGATCCTAAACAGCTCCCAATTAAATATGTGTTCATCCCAGGTGAGCACATATTTAACATTACGGTGATCTCTTGAAATGGATGAAACCCTGCCCATATGCAGCCCAAACCCCACCCACGTTCAACAGACCAATTACATTTAGGAGTGGGCTGAGTTTCGTTCAGGTGGCCGGTGCTTCGTCCCTGAACTCCGAAGATTTTATGCAAAGTGACAGCCAATTTAGTGGCTCTCACTTGCATGCCAGCTCCTGTCTGTCACAGCAGGGAGCCAGCTCTTTGTATCAGATCTTTCACTAACAACACATCACTAGTAACTGTTGACTTTTGTTCGAAACCCGAACAACCTCATGCAATGTCTGGGTGTGTTTCTAGTGCCCTCATGGAGCTTGTAGTTGGTTACTTTAAGACAGTTCTAGTCCTTGACTATTTACTATGTTTAAAAAACACCCTGTGTCTCTGCTAGTGTGGCGCCCCTGCGTCCAGGAGGCCACAAAGGGAACTGCAGCCAGGCAGGTAGGACATGTTGCACAACAACACCCTCACAGCCTACACAACCCACGTGTCAGAAGGAGTTAACATCCAGCCCTGAGATTAGAACTCTATGAGATTGAGGGGTGGTGGATCAGAGGAGTGGGATGGGCACACCAGAAGTCAGGTGACTGACAGTATATAGTGAGGGGGAGGAGTGAAGGAAGTTAGTAGGCCCAGCGTGCCGAGCTGAAAAGACCGAAGGAGAATCACACATCCTGTGAGTGCAAGGCTAGGAGCGCAGAATCCGTATTGAGCCAGTGTGAGCCAGAGGGGAGAGAAAGCCCGTCCGACGCTGATGCCACCAGGAGTGTG
>JARQOC010000003.1:466035718-466099463 GCA_033576535.1 Allobates femoralis
TTCCGCTGTAAGCAGGTTCCCCAGGGGTGCTACCTCACACCTACAAGGAAGACATTGTGGCTGGTTTTGTATTTCCCAGAAGAAGTCCCTATTCTGTCTCTTTACGGACATAGGTTTCAGGCCTGACTAACTGTCAACAACACAGGCTCTAACTTCCCTGAGCTGTATTCAAAATTTAATTCACATGCTTTGGGTGTCTCCCATTAGCCTTAGGTGATTTTGTTCTCCATTAGCAGGTTCCTACTCAATCATTCAAATGGAAGTTTTTAAACCCAGAGAAAGGCATGGTTACTGGGCAGTTATAGATATGGCCATATTTGCATGCTAAGTGTCTCATTTTGTTCATATAATGTCTGTACGCGAGTATAAGCCGGGTTTTTCAGCACAATTTATCCTCCATCAGTATGAGTGCCCAATGCTGGCGATCACAATAAAATAACAAACGTTTTAACTCACCAATCCAACTATTCTCTGCAGGCTCTGTGTGTCTTCCCTCCGGTCTTCTTGCTTCTAATCATGTGACCGGTTCTGCAGTGACGTTATCGCTGCTGCGCCAGTCACATGATTAGAGGCAGGAAGACCGGAGGGAGGACACACGGAGCCTGCAGAGAATTGTCGGAAGGGTGAGTTAAAACTGTTGTTATTTTATTGTGACAGCCAGTGATGGGGGCCCATATACCAGCGATGGGAGCCCTACACCAGTGATGGGGTCCCTATACAAGCAATGGAGCCCATATACCAGTGATGGCGCCCATATACCAGCGATGGGTGCTATATACAATGATAGGGGCGCAATACCAGTGATGGGGGCTATATACAATGATGGGGGCCATGTGTTAGTAATGGGGACTATATACAATGATGGGGGCATTATACCAATGATGGGGACCGTATACCAATGATGGGGGCCCATATACCAGTGATGGGAGCCCTACACCAGTGATGGGGTCCCTATACAAGCAATGGAGCCCATATACCAGTGATGGCGCCCATATACCAGCGATGGGTGCTATATACAATGATAGAGGCGCAATACCAGTGATGGGGGCTATATACAATGATGGGGGCCATGTGTTAGTAATGGGGACTATATATAATGATGGGGGCATTATACCAATGATGGGGGCTATATACAGTAATGAGGAGCTATAAATTGGTGATAATAGGATATACCAGTGATGAGGGGCTATATACTAATGATGGGGGCACATACTGTGATAGGGAGCTATATACCAGTGATGGGGTTCTATATACCATTTATGGTGCTATATACCAGTGATGGAGGGTTATATACCAGTGATGGGGGGCTGCTGCATTTCCCACCCTAGGCTTATACTCGAGTCAATAAGTTTCCCCAGTTTTTTGGAGGTAAAATTAGGGGACTCGGCTTATACTTGGGTCGGCTTATACTCAAGTATAAATATGGCACCACTGGGTCAAAGTGCCACAGTATCATCACTGCCCCCAGGTGGTGGTGTAACCAGAGAGCAACAAAGGGTATTCTCATCAGGCAGCACACACACAACACTTACACCCCCAGGCCAGAAGGGGAGACCAAGCCCGGGTACAGGGTGAGCTTCCCTATATATTCTGGTCTGGGGAGGAGCAAGTGAGTGCAGTTCCTGGGAGGACTGTGAAGAAGACCTGGGTGTAAAAAAGCTGTGTTAAGCTCGTCCCAAGGTCCACTAAACCAGGCCTAAGGCTACGGTCTGAGGAGAAGAGCGAGAACAACACACTGGGAGGCTGAGCAACTCCGTGCTCTCCCCAGAGGAAAGGTGCATAGAACGAAAACCGGAGTCCGAGACTGTGCAGGGTCTCACATCCCGGCAGTTTACACCGGAAAGTGGGTATTCCAAATACTCCAGCTGCACTGTACCAGAGACACAGCCACGTAAAGACTTCAGAGACACTGACACCCGGGAACAGGGTAGAGGAAAGGATTCGAGTTTGCTGTCATACTTTGCCTGTCATACTCATTGCTTATGCAACGACAGGAGCCAAATTACAAGCGCAGTAAGGGAGCCAAAGACCCGGCAGGGTGAGAATAACCCCAAGTTACTCTCAAGACTCCGTGGACAGCTTTTATCATCTGCTCCAGTAAAGTACTGAGAAAACTACAAAACAGTGAGTCTGCCTGTTACTTGTGCCCGTCGTCCTGCATCCCACACATAGACTATTTACCCTGCCCCGGGGATTGGCTTTACCTGTGGAGAGCCATTCCATCTTAGCTGCTATCCATCATCCCCGGAGGTTCTACAGCAGTGGTAGTCCCCACTGAAGACATACTATGGGTGGCATCACGACAACCTTCTCTGTGCATATCCCCTTTTTCAACTGACAGGACACAGGACCGGGTCACGACCCCCTGACTGCCAGTGACAGCAGAAGCGGTATAGGGTAGGTAAGAATGGAAATGCATATGCCCTATCCCAGATGCCACACCTGAAAGATGAGAAAGAGGAATTGGAGGAGCTGGAAGAAATAGAGCTGATGGTCTTTCCCTGCCCGAGAGCATCCCAGTACAGAACAGGTGTGTACCAGAAGCATCAGAAGACAACGCTCAACCCATTACCACATCACAGATGAAAACTAGAAGAAAAGCAGAAAAGCGCACATAGGGTCTTATCTGGGTGTAACCGGGGTGTTGTATTGTGTGCTGTTGCACTAACCTTATGTTGTTGTGAGAGTCACAACAACTATTGAAGCATAAGCCGGCTTGCAGCACTCCGCCCAAGGAAAACAATTAAAGCATTAGATGAAAAGGTGGTAGTTCATGCACTGCCGTCTGTCTGTTGGTTCCAAGAAATCCAAGGATCTCTAATGAAGTGGTCTGGCGCACCACGAAACGCGTAAGAAATAGACATTAAAGGTATTGCTTTTAACCTCTTGTGATTCCTTGGATTTCTTGGAACCAACGGACAGACGGCAGTGCTCGAACTATCACCTTTTCATCTAATGCTTTAATCCCATCACAGATGGGCTAACACACAGGACAGTGACCCGGCTGTGAAGCTAGTCAAGGAATTCCTGACGCAGGAGGGTGCGTACCCTGGTCAGAATTCCCTAGTTGAAGCTTAACAGTTGTGGAAGGAAAGAAATAAACTGTTCCTGTATCAAAATAAGTTGTGCAGAAGATACAGCAACCCCAAGACTCATGAGTTGGTCTGGCAAATCATTGTTCCCAAGAGAGATGTCAAAATGGTCTTGGAAGCCTACCATGACGGTGCAGGGCATTTTGGATGGATAAAGTTGGAAGCGCTCTTAAGAGAAAAATTCTACTGGGTTGGCATGAAAAGATCAATTGAAGAATGGTGTAGAAAATGTGGCCCGTGCAACCTGAGAAGAAAGGGTCAAGAAAACCAGAGAGTTCCACTCCAGTCCATAGTTACCAAGCAACCCCTGGAGTTAGTAACCCTAGACCATGTCAAATTAACACCAAGCAAATCCGGCTATGTTTATGCCTTGACCATAGTGGACCACTATTCCTGTTTCCTAGTGGTGATGCCCGTGAAGGACTTAACGGCAAGAACCGTAGCAAAGGCATTTCAGATGTACTTTTGTAGACCTCTTGGTTACCCTGAAAGGTCCTGGCAGATCAAGGTCCAGACTTTGAAGCAGAGGTGTTCCAAGAATTCTGTAATATGTATGGATGTAAGAAGATCCGCACAACACCTTACCATCCTCAAACAAATGGCTTATGTGAGAAGATGAACACATAGTGATTGACCTCTTGAAGACCTTACCAGCATCAGAAAGAAACCAATGGCCAGAGAAGTTACCCGACCTGGTAGACTTGTACAACCATGTCCCGGTGAGTTCAACCAACTGCACCCCAGCTTATCTCATGAGAGCAAGACCTGGTAGCTGCCAATTGATTTGGATATGGGAATTCTCAAACCTGACGCAGAAGTTCCGGAAGCCATTTGGGATACCCTACACCAACAAAAGTATCGCCAAGTCCAAGAATGTGTTGAGAAGAGTCTCCAGCAAGCTAGAGAGAGGCAGGAGAGAACATTCAATCAACATGCTCCAGCAACCCCTTTACAACCTGGTGAGCAAGTGCTTAAAGGGATCCTGTCACCTCCAGAACGCCTCCTAAGCTACCAAAACATGTCCCTGTAGCATATTATCACTAATCTCACACTCTTTTTGTCTCCTAAAAGCATCCTGTGAAAGTGCATAAAAATGTTTTAATACTTACTCATTAGTGATTATAATTAGCAGGGGCTATATTCTTTAGTCCTTAGGGCGTGTTGTTTTGCAGGCTCCAGGATCCTCCCTCTCTCTGTCTGTTTGCTTTGCTTGAGCAGGCATTGCCCTCCCCCCTCTCTGTCACTCACAGAATGCAAATCATTAGTCCTGCCTTCAGCTCCACATCACAGCAGAAGATGCAGAGATAGAGGGTGGATCATTCATGCTGCAAAACAAAACGCCCTAAGGACTGAAGAATACAGCCCCTGCTAATTATAATCACTAATGAGTAAGTATTAAAACGTTTTTATGCACTTTCACAGGATGCTTTTAGGAGACAAAAGGAGTGTGAGATTAGTGATAGGATGCTGCAGGGACATGTGTTGGTAGCTTAGGAGGCGTTTTGGAGGTGACAGGTTCCCTTTAAAAGGAAAAGACATACTCACAAATTAGATGACCAATGGGAACCAGCATCATACAGTGTTCTCCCATCAAACTTTGACAATACAAAAGTGTGCCTAATTAGTAAAGATGAAGGTAGAAGCACATCAGCAGTGTCAAGAGATCACTTAAAATTGTGTTCTGAAACCCTGAAGACACCTGAAACTCAAGTTCCCGTATTTGAACCCAAGAAAGAAGAAATGTGTTCCATACTGTCTTAAAGAGAAGAAGAAAAAAACGACCATAGGGTATAATGAAAATATATATATTTTATTAGAGACGTGCTTAAACAGGTAAAAAAGGGGGAGGTGGAGGGAAGAACATACAATATAAATCCAACCACATATACGGTTTTACATACGAGGTATATCAATAAAAAAGATCATAAGGTGCAAGTGCCAGAGTATCCCTATATATAATATATATTTTACAAATCAATGTCATATAAGGGTAGAAGTTACAGTGGACAACCTATTAAGCCTTTCCCTACAATACACAGCTATATGTGAAGATAGCTATAAATATCAGAGTAATCCTGTGTAGAACATGTGCTCATGTCTGTATATAGTATGAATATATCACCCTGTACAGAGCAGCTATTTACTTACATAGCATATATAGAAAACACAGACAGTATGCATATATATAGAAAGACAGGAGGACACATGATAGCATATAGCCTATAAAAGACTTATCACAAGACCATAAAGGATAAATATCCATGTACAATATAAGCATACATAGATTTAGATATAATTATGGGGGCAAGGTCCTGTACATCATATCAACAAATATGCACTTATGCCTGTATTTATAAATATGTCTCCTCTTATACAGAGTACCTATGGGCACATACAGCACATATAAAAAACACAGGTACTATGCATATAATATACCAGCATATGCAGGGAAGGCCAAGGACCACTATATAGTGTATATAACCATTATTGACGGTTTATTCCAGGCTTAATAAGGTAAATAAAGCTTTCATTGTGCCTTGTGCTCAGTCTTTCCCTGCCCTCTTGGAGCTCCCTTGTATGGAGGTCCATTATAGGCTAAATCTTTCTTGTCAGTAATGGTTATATACACTATATAGTGGTCCTTGGCCTTCCCTGCATATGCATATGTATGTTCCTCCTTCCACCTCCCCCTTTTTTACCTGTTTAAGCACGTCTCTAATAAAATATATATATTTTCATTATGCCCTATGGTCGCTCTTTTCTTCTTCTCTTTAAACGTTAATAAACACGAAGGGTTTTATTGGTAATCCTATTATATTTCGCTAACTCTATTCTCCATATACTGTGGAGAATGAGGTGGGCTTTACTGCTTGTGATACTTTCAATTCCATACTGTCTTAGGAGATTTTCCAAAAACTTGGACAAATTACCATGGAGCAGTCCTAGTACCAATGCTTGCATTTCCTCAAGTGGTAGTACCTGAACCAGTACCTGAACCCATGCAGCAAGAAGTCACAAGAGTGGAAGAACCAGAGATGACACCTGTAGAGGAAGCACAAGAAGAACAGATTCCTGAGCACAGTGAACTGAACTTGCCAGTCCTGCTGTCAGATCCACATCCCTACCAGAACCAGAAACACCTGAAAGGTACCCTTTTGCACATAGCCTAACACTGAGTACACCCAGTACACTTGTAGTAAGAAGGTCACTACGTAGTACACAGGGTCAGCTCCCAGCTCAGTACAAAGATTAAAGTGTAAAATGTGAATAAAGTAATGTACATATGTTTTAGTGTGAAAAGTGTGAATAGAACCCGGTAAACATAGTGTACAGATGGGTGGAGGAAGTGGGCCCAGCCCCATGCATACTAAGTTAGGAAATAAAGTGCCTGGGGTTGGAAGGAAGCAACCGGGCCTCCTAAGCAGAGACACCCATAGGGAAAATGTTTGTTTATTTATGTGTGCAAGGTATGAAACGTTAGAACCATTAAGCCCAGTACCTACAGAGACTTTCCTGTAAGAACTTTTGAATATTCTTGAACTATTTACTTTTAAATATGGACCATATTATCAGTGGATTGGTTGTGGTAGAGACTCCTTGTACATAATATTCACCAGCCCCTGTGGAAAAAGGACTCATCACTGGAGAGACTACTTCTTGAACTGTTTTTGAATTTTTACAGTTTTATTGGTTTTTGTAATTTTTATATTTAAGACTCTGTATATAATATTGTTATTAATTATTGTGTTTACCTTTTGAAAAGTTGTCACAGTCCCGGAGTACTGTCTTTCACTAAGGGGGAATGTGGCACCCCTGGGTCAAAGTGCCACAGTGTCATGACTACCCCCGTGTGGTTGTGTCACCAGAGAGCATCAAAGGGTATTGTCATCAGTCAACACACACATAACACTTACACCCCCAGGCCAAAAGGGGGAGACCAAGCCTGGGTTTAGGGTGAGCTTCCCTATATATTCTGGCCTGGGGAGGAGCAAGTGAGTGCAGTTATTGGGAGGACTGCGAAGAAGACCTGGGTGTGAAAGAGCTGTGCTAAGCTCGTCCCAATGTCCACTGACTAACACCAGGCCTATGGCTAAGGTCTGAGTAGAGAAGCGAGAACACACATCTGGGAGGCTGAGCAACTCCGTGCTCTCCCCATAGGAAAGGCGCATAGAATGGACACCGGAGTCCGAGACTGTGCAGGATCTCACGTCCTGGCAGTCAATACCGGAAAGTGGGGATTCCAAATTCTCCAGCTACACTGTACCAGAGACACAGCAATGTAGAGAGTTCAGAGACACTGACACCCGTGAACAGGGTAGAGAAAAGGACTCGAGTTGCCTGTCATACCGGTACCTCACAGGAAGAGACAGGGCTGGCAGCCTAGCCTATGCAACTGTAGGAGCCAAATTACAAGCGCACTAAGGGAGCCAAAGACAGGGCCAGGTGAGAATAACCCCAAGTTGCTCTCAAGACTCTGTGGACAGCTTTTACCATCTGCTCCAGTAAAGGACTGAGAAAACAGTGAGTCTGCCTGTTACTTGTGCCCGTTGTCCTGCATCCCACTATAATAGACTATTTACCTTGCCCTGGGGATTGGCTTTACCAGTGGAAAGCCATTCCATCTTAGCTGCTATCCATCATCCCGGGAGGTTCTGCAACAGCGGTGGTCCCCACTAACCACATACTACGGGCGGCATCACGACAACCTCCCCTGTACTTATCCCCTTTTTCAACTGATGCCCAGGCCACAGGACCAGGTCACGACCCCCGTGACTCCCCAGTGACAGTAGCAGCGATCCGGTTCCTGAGTACCCCACAGCCTGGGGGCACCTCATATATGTATCTCCTTAGCTATAATGCTTTTCTATATTCTTTATATTCAGAATTGCATGTATTAATAATTCAAGGTATAACTTTTAGCCGAGCCTGTGCTACTTCAACTCGGCACTGCTGCAGTGCTTCCAGCTTGGGCCTGATTGACAGGGTAATTCAGACCAACCTGAGGACCTGGAGGATGAGGGGGGATTTATGGTCATGGGTCACATGTGGACCCTCCAAAATGAAATAGTGAAGGCCCTCTGAAATGATAAATGAGAGAAAGCTCTCGAAAATGAATAAGTCTAGGTTCACTTCTCATTTAGCATTGCGTTTGAACGCAATGCATTTTGCACTGCATTATTGCAATGAAATGCAAGCGTTTCATTGTGTTGATGCACCAATAGACTTCTATTGTAAAACACAGTCAAATGCATGGCAAACGCAATGCAAAAGGTTGCGTTTGAAACCCTATGCACATCCTGAGCGCACAGGCAACGTTGCCCACAGCTGTAGCCATGTTAGACAGGGAGACTGTTTAGGCCACTCCCCCACCCTTATATGGTTATCTGGCCATATTCAGTCTGTGTGAGAAGTAAAGACAGATCTCACAGAGAATGAGTTTCAGACACAGTCTAGTGGGGAAACCTTGTGGAAGATTTCTGAATGATTTCCTTCCAGAATTCATTAATAAAGTATATTTGAAAGTTTATTATAATCACTTGCTTTACTTTATTATCAAATAAAAAGTGAAATGGTGGCTACACTTTAAAGTTCCGCGATAAAAACTATTCCAATAGCACTTGTGCTAAACCCCTATGGGAGGAACGCAATAGACTAGTTAGACTATTTGAATCTGTGGTGAAGATATAACGTTAATGGGGAGGATGAAAGGCTTGCGTATCTCTTTGGAAAACCAAGTACAAGGGAAGCAGTCTGCTGATAAATTATTTGTTACTGTAACTGTGAACCCTGATAAAGTAAACCTCAATGTGGGAAAGTCTCCAAAAAAACCATGTTGTGTTTTCCTGTTGATATGTAAACTACAGCAGAGCATCTTCCTTTTGCAATGAGGAGGCGACCAGGGCGCAGACTGTACGGTTAGGCTGACTGTGAATGGGTGGGGAAGCCAGAAGAAACCCCACCCTGCTGGGTGCAGTCCAGGAAGTGAAAAATCCCTTGGGAGAATGAACTACAGCCATTTTTTTCAAGCAGAGAGGATGGCGCGTAGTATCGGAAGTACTTTCGGGCGCGATGCGCATTGGATGTCTCTGCGGGCCCATGGATATGGGAGTCGTGCTTGGAAGGAGGAAGTGGACTGGGTGGTTGTAAAGCTAGGGGGATTGCAGCAGTGAGTGGACCATTGGGCTCTCAGGCTTTATCTGGAGCTATTGTGAAACACCCATTGCGCTTGTTGTACCTAAATTTCGGGGCTGTTCTGCATTCCCAATGGGTGGCGGGCCTGGAAGACCTGGTTTAAAGAGGTTGCCGGCCATGAAGTAACAATTAGAGGGTATGTTTTCTGTGATATTCGCCCTGTACCTTTTGTTGCACGATCTCTTCTTGGATTGCGGAGGGATGAACTTTGCGAATATGGACTGCCATGCCCCTTCCTGCTCTGTTTATATTATGAACTTTGCCCATTGTCCCATGGACTGCCATTTTTGTTTATGGACTATCATTTTGTACCTCATTGGCAGCTGAAACAATGCAATTCGGACTGTTATTCACAAAGAAGGGAGGAGGGGAAAATGGAGAACGTGTTTGGTTCACCCCTGCGTTTCTAATGTTTAAGGACTGTGTTTAAGAGCATGGACTAGAGCTCCCAATGTTTTATTGTTTTTCTTATATTTAGAAAATGGACTCCCTGAAAGGAAAACCCTAAGCACATGGGTCCTCAGGCCATTGTGTCCTATTGGCTCACACATCGTGACGACAACTGGACTTTGTGAAGTTAAGAAAAATGGTTATATATTGTACAAATATTTTATGTAGGTGGTTATGATGATAAGAATATAGATGTATTTTATGTGAAGTACGGTATAGGATTTGTGAATATATATACAATATATATATTGACCTAAAATGGGAAAGGTTTATGATGCTTTCACGTCAGATAGTAAAAAAAATATGCATATGTGTCTTTTTATATAGTGCATGTGAACTTCTGATTTCAAATGTATGTATGTATGGTATACTGAATCTGGATGGCGGCAAAGGAACTTACGTATGTGATAAAAATGTATGCTGTTTTACATGTGAAATATTTGATGTGGTAACTGTAATATGTATGTTTTAGGTGGAATGTAGGATATATATGTGTGTATCCTATTGTGTTAATGATCAGAAATGTGATATATTGTGTGTTCATACTCTACAGGGCAATTTGATCGAAGATGGCCAACATTAAAGAGATGAGGAGATTTAGGGGGTGAGCTCAGCCATCCCCGCTCTGGAAGATATAGTTGCTGTGTGTTTAAAGCATACCTGTCACCCCCCTCCCCGGCATCTAAAGATAAAATAGTCACCTTCTGCAGCACTAAGGCTGCATTCTGAAAAGGAGGCTATAGTATTTATGCACCTAGGACACACTCAGCTCCGCTCCATACACCTAGTACACACTCGGCTCTGCTACATCCACACTGTAAATCTATCCTGACCCCACACATAAACTTCACCTCAACCAGCATCATGATGGTCAGCACAACAGAGTCCTGCATACACCAAGGAGCTGATCATGTGAACCCTGACTCCTCCCCTCCATTGACATCATCACAGGTTCTGTCTGCACAGAGTGTGCTGCTGTGTAGTGGAGAAGAAAGCCGTCTCCCACTGCTGGGGGAACGCATCATGTGGGCGGCGGGGAGAGACCTTGGGTGCTGCAGGAAGACCCTGAGTGCGCCCTCCCTGCCTGCTGCGCCTGGATACAGCCCTGTAGGAAACAAGGAAGAGGAGGCGGCACAGAGCAGAGAGAGATGACTGACACCAGAGAGGCTGAAGATAAACGCTTGAAAAGCCCACCTCCTTGTCTTGGGTCAGGTTTGGCACAGATTTTATAAAAGTCTTCATTTTAGTGAATCAAGGGAGCATAAATACTATAGCCACCTTTTCAGAATGCAGCTTTAGCGCTCCAGAATGTGGCTATTTTATCTTTAGATGCCTGGGGGGGTTGACAGGTTCGCTTTAAATTGTGTATTGGCAACCTGCATCATGTTGAACTGTTTACTGGGACAATGTGGCCACCTACTGGCCATTGTAAAAATGACTGCTTCCCTGGTGTAGCTTCAAGTTAGGGCAGGAGTTAAAGCTAAGTAATATACCCACTAGGAGTGGAGTTTTTGGAAGCCAGAAAAACAGGATGTAGCCATCTTAAAGCCGATTTACACACACAGATAATTAGTGCAAAGATTGGTTGCAGATCTGTGGTTGCAGTGACATCATAGACATTTTGTTCCATTTTGTGGCCTTGTACAAATGTAACAATGTGTCCATGATTTCACTGCAACCAGAGGTCTGCAAACAATCTTTGCACAATTATCCTTGTGTGTAAACCGGGCTTTAGTTTAAGTGAGTGAGAGAAAGTGAAACTAAGAAGAAGCAAGCTGCGCCTGTGGGAGACATGGTATTGAGGAGCCTCAACAAACTAGTTTGGCTAGGCCCTCTTGGCCAAACTCAGACCCTGTACATGTAATGGTTCAAGAATGGAGGAATCAGGCTGCAACAGCCAAATGTACTACATCCAGTAAGGTTTGAGTCCAAGTGAAACCTCCCGGATTGTGTCTACCTTCCTTTGACGTAAATTAATCATTTTTTTTATGCTGAAGGTTCCTGGGCTCTGGAGAGCGGGCCTGTGTCATTTGCGGAGGAATGTTGTCATATCAGCTATTACAATAGCACTTGTTCTAAATCCCTATGGGTGGGGTGGAGTACACTATTTGGACAATTTGATTCTGCGGCGAATATATGACATTAATAGGGAGAGTAAAAAGCTTGCATATCTCTTTGGAGACCCAAGTGCCAGGGAAGCAAGTATTCTGATACATTTTTTGGGAATGTAACTGTGAACCGAGTGTAGGATAGAGACAGACTCACGTGTCTTATGTAAGGGTGCTCCAGCAAAAAGGGTAGCATTCAATTAGGGTATCTGGAGGAGGAGTGAGGAGGTCGAGAGGGTTAAGGTGAAATGGCTGGGTGAGTGGCAGTAGGTATGATGGCTATCTATTTGGGTTTAACTGGGCCAAGGCCTTCATGTAGAGGTAGTGTAGGTAGTTACCGTGTAGACACTGGGGATGAGGTCTTAGAGGAAGGATTATCAATTAATGGGAAGGAATTCTTGTTAGAAACTGGAAGCCGGTGTTTGAGAAAGAAGGGAATAAAGGGTTAATGTTACAGAATTAAGTATGTGCGTCACAGTTTGTTCTGAAGAGAACAGGACCAAAGATAGTGTTCAATACTACCAGAGAAAATCTAACCACCGAAATGCCAGTGCTTCTCACAAAATTGTGGAACCCAAGTGTTTTAAAGTACAGCGGTTTGAGACCATAGTGATAGAGGGTCACTTATAGCTACACCAGTAGAGGGATAAAGCAGGCTAATCCCTTAAAGTTGGGGGCAAGGACCCCATGGAGATTTGGCAGTAAGTAATAATGGAAAGGGTACTTATAGATTAGTGTGTATAGGAAAGGACTGTAGGGAAACCTACTGGTAGCAAAGTGAATCTGGAACCAGGGTGTCAGCTAATGGGTTTGTGCTTTTTCAAGACCTATATAGTTCACAGTGTTACGGTTCTACACAAAAATGACCAAGTTAGTAGTTAAAAGTAAATTCAAGATACATGTAAAGAATGAGTCTAAATGTTATCTGTGTGCAATTATACCTATATGGTCTCCACAAATCAGGATGTTCAAAGAACATCTGATGGGTATATAAATACAGAGATCCGGATTAAAACAAAAAGGAATGTGAAAGAGGGTTAGAGACAGGAAATTTATATAATCAACCTGTCACCAGGGAGGTAGGGATCACATACTTAAATAATTGAGCAAAGCTCTGGGGGTGGATTTAGCCTGAAAAAGAAACAGACTACTATGCATAAATTGTAGCAAAACCATGATTATCATGTCAGCAGGAGCGTGGGTTACCTGGAGGCTTGGTGGCAGCGGTGTGCGGCATCTGCATGAGTGGCGCCAGTATTTAAGGAAGCGAGGCGGGACTACCGCACGTCACTTCCGGTGCGTGGAACACGCGGTGAAACGCAAGCTTGCATACACGGTTCAGTATGTGGTCCGCGCTTGCGCAGTGCGATTGTGTCAGAAATAACGTAAAGCATTCATAGAACAGTGCAGTAAGGGTGTAGATGTCCGGTCAAGGTGGCGTTGGTGACCTCTTTCAGTGCAGGTGGAGTGAACATCCTCAATAATGCATCTAAGAAATAGAAAAGAGCAGTTAGGACCAATTTATGGGAAAATGTCAAGAACATATAGTATATTGCAAACATATGAATTGGAATTAGATCAAGATCAGTAATCACTATTATAAAAGGGAAACACAAACATGCACAGGGGATTAATGCTAGATCTAATATATGGAATAATCTCTGGGTTAAATACTGCGAGTCATTATGTCTATGTACTTAAAACAACATAAGTGAGGTCACATGTTATAGAAAATGGTAATGGTCATTAACTTCTGATATAGGTTGGTGAACTTGAAACCTAATTCACTCGAATCTTATTTGTAGTATATGATAAGCACATAATCAACTCACAGAGATGGGTTAGTATACGGTAAGTCCATATTACCAGACGGTCATTAAAAAGTCTCGTAGTCACGGTTCAGTCCTAAAGGTTTCAAAGTTTGCAGTGTATGGATCCAGTAGGCTTCTCGTTCCTCCAGCCTCTGTATCCGATTTCCACCCCTCCTTTGGGGTTGTACGCTTTCAATCACTTGTAAGCGTAACTGTGATACATTGTGAATGTGCTGAATGAAATTGTTGGGAATGGGTAACAGTGTGTGTTTACTTCTAATGGTTGATTTATGTTTGCTGATGCAGTCACGTATATGCTGAGTGGTCTCCCCAACATACACGTGACCGCACGGACACTTGATTGGGTAAATGACAAATGTCGATTCACAGGTAAAGAAACCTTTAATTGGGAATCATTTACCTGTGCGTGGGTATGTGAAAAATTCACCTTTTATGACGTTAGTGCATTAGTTACACCCTAGGCATGGGAATGTTCCTTTTCGTGGTGAATGGAGCGTCGTCTGGTAAGGTGTCTTCTTATTGGTAACTATGTCTGCTCTTATCAGACTTTGTCGAATGTTTGGAGCCTTTATATGGCAAAACAATGGCTGGTTATCAAATTCAGGAATGGTTGGGTAGCTGGTTTTACGTAAAGGCCAATGTTTTAAAATGCACCCCTGTATTCGGGTATTGAAGGGTTGATATGTAGCTATGAACGGGATTCTTGGGCCCTTAGGTGTCTCTCTAGTATGTGAGTTTCCAGGGTACCCCTAGAAATGTGTGTGGGTTAATTGCGTCCCTGAAATTTGGCCGCCATTTCAGTATGCCTTTCTGCTCGTTTAATAGGATCTGATACAATTCTGTCTACCCTTACGTGTTGGGATATAGGTAAAGAGGTTTTGACATGTCGAGGATGGCAACTTTTGTAGTGTAGCAAGCTGTTCTTGACTGTTGGTTTGATGTAAAGGTCCGTGAACGTATGACCAACGTGTCGAGATAATTAATCTGTTTTTAAATCACTATGTATGGTGAAAGTAAGATTGGGTATCCTAGAGTTGATGTCATGGTGACAATCATTTAATTGTAATTGATCACCCTGCCAGATAACAAAAATGTCATCAATATAGTGGTGCCATGTGAGTACATGGGCCGCTACAAGGGGTGGTTGTAGATGTAGTTGTGCTCAAATTTACACATGAAGATGATAGCATATGGGGGGGCTACGTTAGAACCCATGGCTGTGCCTTGTTTTTGGATATAAAATGTATCCTCAAATAGAAAAAGTTCTTCTCAAGGACTATGTGCAGAAGCTTCAGGCAAAATTCCTTCTGAATAGGAGTGAAAAATGCATGTTGGTCAAGGAACCACTGCACAGCCTCTATTCCCATTGTGTGATTGATGCTAGTGTAAAGGCTGTTTACATCCCTGGTAACAAGGAGACAATCGCTAGGAATGTGACCCAAATCTCTAATGATGCCCAGAAAGGAATTGGTGTCCTTAATGTATGATCTTAAGCCTAGTACCAAGGGGCTAAGAATTTTTCCAAGCACAATCGTTAACGGTGACAGGATAGAATCAGTGGACGCCACTATAGGACGCCCTTGTGTACTTCTTAGATTTTTGTGCACCTTGGGTAAGGTGTATAGCACTGGTGTTACTGGGTGTTTGTTTATGAGGTAGTCGGCCAATTTATGGTCGATGACCCCAACCTTAAAATAGTGATCAATCAGTTGTTGCATTTCTTTCTTTGTTTCAAGAGAGGGATCCCTTGGTACAGGTTCGTATGTCGATCTATCTGATAACTGACTTTTAATTTCTGAAATGTAGTATGATTTATCCATGACTATTGTCGCGCCACCTTTGTCAGCAGGTTTAATGACTATGTATGGTTTTGCTTTGAGGGGTTTTATGGCCTGTCACTCATCTGTGATTAGATTAAGCTTTAAGTGAAGTTCCCCATTCTGTATCTGACCCTGGATCTCCTGTATGTCCTTTGTTACTAGTGAGATGTATGTCTGTCTCAACTGGGTGATATTTCCTGGGAGGGTTGAAAGAACTGGGTATTCTGAGTCCCGATTCCCTCAAATTGAATGTGGTCGACTCACTAGTTACCATGTTATCGGACGGGTTCTGTGCGAAATGGCTTTGAGTCTCAGTGACCTAAAATAAAAATCTCAATTCCTGGTCTAATTGAAAAGAGTCAAAGGATGGAGTCGGGCTAAAGGAAAGTCCCTACTGTAGTACTCCAAGTTCAGCGGGAGAGGTTGTATGAGGAAATGTTGTAGACCAATTGTGACCTACCTGGGACCTGGTCACCATACGTGGAGGACCGCCCCACCTCTTGCTCCTCCTTGTTTTTTTCTTGAGGGGCGTCTTCCTAAAAAAGGTGTTGGTTGATATTGTGGAGGGTACTGCGGGTAGGGAGGATAAGGATGACCATATTCGCTTTCCGAACCAGATGAAGAATAATATCCAGGTCGGTAGGGTGCGGGTCCCGTAGACTGCCATCTATATACTTGCTTTTTTTGTAATCCACCTTATACCTGTTAAACTTGGATTTATTCCTTGCCTGGAACTCGTTGATCGTAATAGCTTTCTTTTTGTTTTGTTTTCAAAGTTGGAGTTAGATAGTGTTTCACGTAGTTGGTCTTCCAGGACCACGACATTCTGGTGATTCTAATTTGTTGTGCAGATACTCGATCGTTAAAAGGATAAGGTCCATCGAGCACTTGTTCAAGATGCTTTAGAATTTCTGACAGTAGGATTCATTCTTCAAGAATAATGTAGGGTGATGTGAAACCCGTAAGCCTCTCGATATCCATTGTGCTTTGTGATATTGGCCAAGGTTACATAATGCAGGTCTAAGGCCGTTTGAATCTGATACCCTGGTCCCAGATTCACTTTGCTACCAATAGGTTTCCCTACAGTCCTTTCCTATACACACAAATCTATAAGTACCCTTTCTAGTATTACTTACTGCCAAATCTCCATGGGGTCCTTGCCCCCAACGTTAAGGGATTAGCCTGCTTTATCCCTCTACTGGTGTAGCTATAAGTTACCCTCTACTGATATCACTATGGTCTCAAACTGCTGTACTTCAGAACACTTGGATTCCACAATTTTGTAAGAAGCACTTGTACTTTGGTGGTTAGATTTTCTCTGGTAGTATTGAACACTATCTTTGGTCCGGTTCTCTTCAGAACAAACTGTGACGCACATACTTAATTCTGTAACATTAACCCTTTTTCCCTTTCTTTCTCAAACATTAGCTTACAGTTTCTTACTAGAATTCCTTCCCATTGATTGATAATTCTTCCTCTAAGACCTCATCCCCAGTGTCTACACGGTAACTACCTATACTACCTCTACATGAAGGCCTTGGCCCAGTTAAACCCAAATAGATAGCCATCATACCCACTGCCACTCACCCAGCCATTTCACCTTAACCCACTCGACCTCCTCACTCCTCCTCCTAATCCCGTCCCACACAACCCGATCACACCACTCCTGCACGTGACTCCTCTGCCCACACCTGAGACACTCACTTTTTGTATATACACTTGGAGACTCACACTAACACCGTTCATAATCTATGCCATGTGTAGTATATTAATACCTGTGTCATTATTATATTTGAGAAATCTTTGTAACCTGAACCTTGAAAAAGGCCGGGGACGGCCGAAACATTGAACCTGTGTATTGATATTGTGTGGCAATAAAGAGGACCTGTCTTTTTTCACTTGCAAACTTGAGATTGAAGTTCTTTCAAAATTGGTGTGCCCAGATACCCTGATTGACTGTAACTGTGAACCCTGATAAAGCAAGCCCACATGTGGGAAAGGTTTTCAGCCCACCATTGCCGTGAACATTCAAGTAAAGCATTGTTGATAAGAAAGAACCCTGCTGTGTCCGTGTCTTCCTTTTCATATGTAAACTACAGCAGATCTTTTGCACTGGTGAGGCAATCAGGGTGTCGACTGTATGGCCAGACTTTTATGGTGCTTCGCCCACCACTACATCGTTGGCCCCACCACCCCAACAGCTGTCAGAGATTACATAAATTAGAAGCAGTTTATTTACTGTGATCCCAAGAGCTCTGGTGCTGATCAGTGCAAGAGCAAGTTTCTGAGCCGCCTGCAGCACCAAGACCTGCACCAGAACTTCGGGCTCAGTCACTAAATCACCGCTTGTAATCACTGACAGGAACACCTAATATCACTACTGTCTGGATGACAAAGATGAATAGTTCTGTATTACTTGTGTATTCATTATATAGAAATAATCAAATACCTATGTTAAATCTTTTTTACAGCGTTTTTAAGTGTGGATTTTGTGTGCTTTGTTTACAATACATGTTTAATAAAATTACTTTTAATTAACATAAATGCAACAAACATTGTGGTATTTTTCCAGATTTTTTTCATTTTCTTATTTACATGGGTGAAAAAATGCTGCAAAAACACTGTAAGAATTGACATGATTCAGATTTTAAAAAAAAACCACTGCAGTTTTGCATTTTCCCCTACCCAGGAGCTGTGATATATTCGTCCATGTTCCTGTATGGTCAGACACATCCATTACATATTTATAAGATTATTTTAGGATAGGAACTTTTTTATAACCCATCCATATGTGGAACTTCTTTTATTCTATTAATTAAAGTGTTCTTTGTTCGTAGGAAAATCTCTTTAAGTTTGGTTCCATATGAAAAGGTTAATCGTTATATTTCAAAACTTCTGTTGTAGACATTTAAAAAAAAAAAATAAGGTTGGCCCAAGACTTTGTCCAAATTTTTAATTTTGGCCCTCTGTGTACTTGAGTTTGACATCCCTGCACTAAGGGAAAAGGAGGAAAGTTAGTGGGGCAGTTTACGTCGCACCTGGAACATCTTATTAATCAAAATGTTCTGAAACATTTCTATCTGGTTTGAAGACTGTGATAAATATTCCAATATGGCATACTTTTCTATAGATGAATCTAGCATCCAGAGTGCTATTTCTCCTTTCATAGCATTCTACAATTGCTAAATGAATGCTTGAAACCATTGTTTCCACTGTACTGTATTTTCCAGTATACCAGCATATTACATGGAATTAGTGTTGTCTTAATCTGTTAATCATTGATTTGCTTTAACAATGGTCAAGCCAACCTCCTATTAACTTTGCCAAACATAATTAACAGATTATTGTAAATCAATTGTGTCCTGTCAACAAAACCACTCCCAACATTATCAATGACATCAGAGGTTTTACAGTTCTCCTAGTGATACAGAAGCTTGCTAGCAGCACTTCACCCCCACCAGCTGAATGAACAACTGAGAAAAAACAACACATAAATAACGTGGATTTTTATTCATGAAAATGCTTCCAGTTTTGGATATAAACGAGGCATTATACAGAGGAGACTTTAACCTTCTAAGGAATCTTGTTGTATCAGGGTCTGATGTTAATCTACAAGACAAGGAAGGCAAAACTGCTCTGATAAACTGTTGTCTACATGATGGCGAGACCTGGGCATTTGCTTCAGCAAGACTTCTGCTTACACATGGTGCAAAATTAAGTTCATGTGACAAGGTGGGCCGAAATGCTTTGATGTATGCAGTCCTGTACAAAAGAGAAAGTCTTGTCAAATTGTTCCTCAATGCATTAGACTTTGATTTAACTCATACTGATAAATGGAAGCACACAGCTCTGTGGTATGCAACCTTAACTGGAAATATCAAAACTGTGACAATGCTAAGTGAAATTCTGAAGAAATATGGTTTGGATAAAAAAGATACCTCCAATATTTTGGCACCCAAGGACTATTCAGCTACTCATCAAACACAGAAAAAGTCCCAGCAACAGTCTAAAGTGCATAGGCTACAATATAAACTACCTTACAAAACGATACCAGCGAATATTTGGGAAAAAAGAGCAAAATTCTACAATATGGCCAATAGCAAGACAGTAAGAGATGTAAATTACCTATCAACATTGCAAACCACATCCAAATTAGACTGTGATTATATCGCCCAAGAAAAAACATCATATTATAACAAAGAAAGCTTAGCAAATGGCAAAGAGACTGTTCAGGACCAAACACAGGATATCTGCTGGCGACAGGACTTACAAAAAATAACTGCAATTCTGGAGATGCAACTTAGCTCTTCCTATTGCAGGAAAGCCAGGCTTCTACCACCAGACATACATAGATATCCAAAAATCAGCAAGAGTGAAATGGATAGATATAGTGAAGAGGGGCTGCATGGAAAGAGAAGGATTAGAAGGTTATCAGTAGATGTATTGGATGCTGTGCGAAGCCAAAAGTCTACAAAAGGCATTTTCAGAAGGAGATGCAGTGTAGCTGTAATTCCTTTAATCAGACTTCAATCTTTCAAGTGAAATGAGAAAGAGAGAGAAGATCAAAAGTCTTAAGGCCACTTCACACACACAGATATCTGTGACCAACTTCTGAACAGATCTCTGGTTGCAGTGAAATCATGGACACATTGTTCCATTTGTACACAGCCACAAAATGGAGCAATGTGTCCATGATTTCACTGCAACCAGAGATCTGTTCAGAAGTTGGTCACAGATATCTGTGTGTGTAAAGTGGCCTTTAGCCCCAACTCTTGAAGTGTAGGAGTTAATGTCATAGTTGAGCAGCTGATTTGTGAATTTCCATGGCACTTAGGCTTTGAAAATTCGTAGATGTCTGTACTTACTGAATTAAAAATGAAGAGAGCAAACTAGCAAATGGTTGTCATCCATGCATATGCCAATTTAGTTAACAATTAATAGATTAATTGCATCTGCAAGGTGAAAATTATTATTCTGATGTAACAATGTGTAAGGTATGTGTGTGTTTTCAAAGTGTTAAGTATTATTGTTATAAATCTGCAATTATCAGTTTATTTCTAAGTTGTTCCAATTTGTCAGGTTATCACCTATCCACTAAGGACTCTCAGATTCCAATATTTTTCTATCTACTGGCTAACAGGGTACAAGCATTTTTCACCTATCCACAGGAACTGATCCTGAGACCATAGACTTGTAATGGAGTGGTTGTCACCTGTCTTGTTGATAGGTAGTAACTTGGTGACTTTGCACATATTTTTTAACCACAGGATAACATATAAAGTACACTATGCATGCATTTTTTTAATATGTCTAGTATGACAATGCATCTGGAGAATGGGAAGAAGTGCAATAGTGACCTCAGTGACATCTTTTGGAAGTAAATAATATTTATGCATAAAACCTAGATATAACCTTTTCAGTGTCATTACTTTTATGCCTGAAGGTAACAAACATAAAGACATATTTATCAGTGTATGTATTCCAGGTTCCTCACTTAAACACTTACTAAACAATGCTAAGCCCAACAGGATACACAACATATTGATGTATTTGAAGCATGCTATCCATGGAAGACATTGATGCACAGCACACTGACAAAACTGTACCAGGTCCAAGATTATGAGCTTCCTACTGAAGAGTCTTGAGTATGCTACCCAGAAGTGACTCACTGGAACTCCCGATAATAGTATATTTCCGGTAAAGTCGTTTCTTTTACTTATGATTTTCATTCATTCATTGTAAGAGGCACAAGCTAACAAAGGTTGAAATAGTGTAAAGCTGGATGTAAACCTTTCCATAAGGGTTAGGGTATGTGCACACTGGTAGGCGGGTTGGTCGGCGGCGGCTGGGCAGACCCGCCAGGAAGCTCTGCGGCCGTCCACCGGCTTCCTGGCGGGTATGTGCAGCGGGTGACGGGCGAGTGACGGGCGGGTGCCGGGTGGGTGCACAGCGGGTTAGCGGCGGCGGTTCTGCAGCGGCTGGAAGCAGCACATGATTCTGCTTGCAGCCGCTGCAGAGCCGGCCGGTTTATAGAACATTCACATTCGTTGCTAACCCGCTGGGAACCCAGCGGGTTAGCAACAGATGAGCATGTGTAAACCGCCGGTGTGTGCACAGCGGGTGTCGGTTTACATAGGTTTTAATGTTAATCCAAACGCCGGTTTGGATTAACATAAATTTACATAAAACTAATGTAAACCGATCGGCGGTTTACACAGCTAAACCGACCCTAACCCGGCCAGTGTGCACATACCCTAAAGTTACACAAGCATATGACTCCCAAGAGTGCAATGTGAGAAAATCTCGCATTGCACTCTGTCCAATGTTAGACAATGATGCAGCTCAGACCTGTGATTTTTTTTCTCAAGCCTAGTACAAATCTATGGGTGCAAGTGAAAAATCAAACAGCACTCAGATGTCATTCGATTTCTGCAATAAATGTAAGACTTGAGAATACTGTAATGTAAAGTTAATGCAAGAATTTGACATTAAGATATAGTAATTTATCTTATTTCATATTTTAGAATTCATCACTACATTCATTGCATTTAGAGTATTAGTTTGTAAAAAGAAGAAAAACAAATATCTATCCAGTGGTGAAATATTGACTTAAATAAGAGATTGTAAGTGGAACCTTCTCGTCATTCCTACAGATCTATTGTTAAACAACTAAGCCAACATGGAGCTAATACAACAATCACTTGTTTGAATAAAACTTGTTCCTACATGTAACAATAAATAATCTCTTAACTTTTTGGCTTGGATGGCATTTCCTTAAGCAGAAGATCATCCCAATGATACTCTACTACAATATAGAATAAACAATATTAAGAAACCTTATTTTAAAATGAGTGGTCCGTGAAGAATAAATAGTATGAATTGTAATCATATAAGATTACTTATGTTTTATTAATGGAGACAGAAAAATAAATAGATGTCATAGGTTTATAGAGTACACTGGTGACACTGGCAACTCTTTTGCATTTGGTATTTGACGGTATATTGAGCTCAATCTTTATACTGTATATAAATAAAATAAATATATACAATTTGTGCATGATATACAGTCAAATATCAAGTGCAAGACATTTATCAGGGTCATCAGTATATCTTAATAAACAGCTCTCCTTAATATAGAAATTGCCCAAAAAAGGGAAGTCATGGAATTATGAAAGTTACAGGATCGATACACATATTTGATGATATGCAAATTCTGGGAAAAATATAAATTGAATTTTTTAAATATTTTGATTTATTCATCATTGAGCTTGAATACCACAAGCAGAGAAAAACCCACTTACATGCCTTGGCATCCTGTTCATGAGGCTAATAATGATTGAGTATTTGGGCACACAAATCATCAAGATACACTGCTAGCAGCTCCCTATGCAAACGCTGACAAATGACGTCCAAGATTGCTAGATAGGAGACAAGTCTAGAGATGCTGCAAGCTATGGTAGCATGTTTAGGTCACAGAGACTATTCATAGTAATATAAACAACAAAGCCTTGTGTTGAATAATGGCTGTAGCATGGAAAAAATTACTGTAAAGGCCCAGTTACACACAGAGATAATTGTGCAGAGATTGTTTGCAGATGTCTGGTTGCAATGAAATCATGGACACATTGTTCCATTTTGTGGCTGCGTACAAATGTAACAATGTGTCCATGAGTTCACTGCAACCAGAGATCTGCGAACAATCTTTGTACAATTATCTGTGTGTGTAACTAGGCCTTTAGACTGTTCTCATCCATACAAAATGCCTTGATGGTTCTCACTCTATGAAAACATCACAGCTTAAAGGGATCCTGTCACCTCCAAAATGCCTCCTAAGCTAGCAAAACATGTCCCTGCAGCATATTATCACTAATCTCACACTCCTTTTGTCTCAAAAAAGCATCCTGTGAAAGTGCATAAAAATGTTTTATAACTTACTCATTAGGCGCTCATTAGGCGTTTATAACTTACTCACTGTGTGGTGGTAGATTTCAACAAGAACACTGGACCACACTGGCTACAGCCTTGCCTGGCACACACTGCCACTAGCCAAAAAGGATTTGCTTGGCTAGATGCAGTAAAAAAAGGTTTGTAAACACAGGAAGTGTAGCTTTCTTCACAACAGTGCTACACCCCTGCCTGGCACACACTACTTCTGGGTCATTCCATGTCAAGTGATCCAAATATGAATATTTTTTTTACCTGACGTCTTTAGATCTTTTAAAAAAATTTTCCTATATGAAGTACCGTATATACTCGCGTATAAGCCGAGTTTTTCAGCCCAAAATTTGGGCTGAAAAGTCCCCCCTCGGCTTATACGCGAGTATACAGAACTTCAGGCTTCCCCCGGAGGTATACAGGTTCCCCCATCAAGGTCCAGGGTCCCCCCCCTTGCGCGGCAAACCTGTAAAGTAAAATCATACTTATCACTGTCCTGTCGCGCCGTCCCGCCGCTGCCGACATCACGATCCCGGCTTCATTCCGCGTCTTCCGCCTTCCTATGGTTGCGGGCAATGACGTCATTGCCCGCGACCACAGGAAGCCAGAAGCCGGAAGACGCGGAATGAAGCCCGGGATCGTGATGTCGGCAGCGGCGGGACGGCGCGACAGGACAGTGATAAGTATGATTTTACTTTACAGGTTTGCCGCGCAAGGGGGGGGCCCTGGATCTTGATGGGGGGGCCTGTATACCTCCGGGGCTGCTGCTGTATACAGCCCTGGGGCTGCTGCTGTATACACCCCTGGGGCTGCTGCTGTATACAGCCCTGGGGCTGCTGCTGTATACACCCCTGGGGCTGCTGCTGTATACACCCCTGGGGCGGCTGCTGTATACACCCCTGGGGCTGCTGCTGTATACACCACTGGGGCTGCTGTATACTACCTAAGGGCTGCTGTATATACCTCTGGGGCTGCTGTATACTACCACAGGGGCTGCTGTATGCACCACTAGGGCTGCTGTGTATACCTCTGGGGCTGTATATACCTCTGGGGCTGCTGTATACTACCACTGGGGCTGCTGTATACTACCACTGGGGCTGCTGTATACTACCTCTGGGGCTGTATATACCTCTGGGGCTGCTGTATACTACCACTTGGGCTGCTGTATACTACCACTGGGGCTGCTGTATAGTACCACTGGGGCTGTATATACCTCTGGGGCTGCTGTATACTACCTCTGGGGCTGCTGTATACTAACACTGGGGCTGCTGTATAGTACCACTGGGGCTGCTGTATAGTACCACTGGGGCTGTATATACCTCTGGGGCTGCTGTATACTACCACTGGGGCTGCTGTATACTAACCACTGGGGCTGCTGCTGTATATACCACTGGGGCTGCTGCTGTATACTACCACTGGGGCTGCTGTATATACCTCTGGGGCTGCTGTATACCACACTGTTGGGGGCTGTATACCTGTGCTGGGGTCCACCCTCGGCTTATACACGAGTCAATAGGTTTTCCCAGATTTTGGGGGCAAAAATAGGGGGGTTGGCTTATACACGGGTCGGCTTATACACGAGTATATACGGTATAACTTTAGTTACCGTATATACTCGTGTATAAGCCGAGTTTTTCAGCCCAAAAATTGGGCTGAAAAGTCCCCCCTCGGCTTATACACGAGTCACTATACAGGGGTGAGTGGGGTGGGGGCTGTGTCGGGCTGGGGAGGCAGGAGGAGGCGGGGGGAGGCTGCTGTATGAGCGGCCCCGTCACGTGGGGCCGCTCATTACATATGCACTGCATCCCCCTGTCAATCAGCGCCAGGGGGAGCAGTGCATATCTGTAGATAATGCCCCACACAAATGCTGGCACACGTCCCCCCCTGTTGTAAGGCCCCCCCTGCTGAATACTTACCATCCCTGGTCTTCAGCAGCACCTCCGCGCCGGTCCTCTGTGCTCCGGTCCTCCGCGATCCCGTCCTCTGTGCTCCGTTCCCCGGCTGTATCATGTGACTGGCCGGGTCGCAGAAGCGATGACGTCATCGCTTCTGCGACGCGCGGGGACGCCGGATGCAGCCGTGGAGCGGAGCACAGAGGACGGGACCACGGAGGACCGGAGCACAGAGGACCGGCGCGGAGGTACTGCTGAAGACCAGGGATGGTAAGTAATCAGCAGGGGGGGGCCTTACAACAGGGGGGGACGTGTGCCAGCATTTGTGTGGGGCTGCTGTATATAGGGGCTGCAATACCACTGGGGCTGCAATACCACTGGGGCTGCTGTATATAGGGGCTGCTGTATACACCACTGGGGCTGCAATACCACTGGGGCTGCTGTATATAGGGGCTGCAATACCACTGGGGCTGCAATACCACTGGGGCTGCTGTATATAAGGGCTGCTGTATACACCACTGGGGCTGCAATACCACTGGGGCTGCTGTATATAGGGGCTGCTGTATACACCACTGGGGCTGCAATACCACTGGGGCTGCTGTATATAGGGGCTGCAATACCACTGGGGCTGCAATACCACGGGCTGCTGTATATAGGGGCTGCTGTATACACCACTGGGCTGCAATACCACTGGGGCTGCTGTATATAGGGGCTGCAATACCACTGGGACTGCAATACCACTGGGGCTGCTGTATATAGGGGCTGCTGTATACACCACTGGGGCTGCAATACCACTGGGGCTGCTGTATATAGGGGCTGCTGTATACACCACTGGGGCTGCAATACCACTGGGCTGCTGTATATAGGGCTGCAATACCACTGGGGCTGCAATACCACTGGGGCTGCTGTATATAGGGGCTGCTGTATACACCACTGGGGCTGCAATACCACTGGGGCTGCTGTATATAGGGGCTGCAATACCACTGGGGCTGCAATACCACTGGGGCTGCTGTATATAGGGGCTGCTGTATACACCACTGGGGCTGCAATACCACTGGGGCTGCTGTATATAGGGGCTGCAATACCACTGGGGCTGCTGTATATACCACTGGGGGCTGCTGTATATACCAATGGGGCTGCTGTATATACCACTGTGGCTGCTGTTTATACCACTGGGAGCTGCTGTATATACCACTGGGGGCTGCTGTATATCATACTGCTGGGGCCTGTATACCACTGCTGGGGCTGTATACCTGTGCTGGGGTCCACCCTCGGCTTATACGCGAGTCAATAGATTTTCCCAGGTTTTGGGGCAAAAGTAGGGGGGTCGGCTAATACACGGGTCGGCTTATACACGAGTATATACGGTAATTATAAATTAAAAGTTTTGAATTTTTTTCTTCATCAGTTCATTTTTTACAGACTTTTAAAGTTTTAAAAAAGCTCAAATCTTTGGCCTGCTATGGCTTTACATTTTCTATCATATCTTGGGCTAGAAATAAAATAGAGACACAAAATAAACACCATTCTACTCAGAACTGTACAAGCTTTCACTAGATGAGTCACAAGAGTATCTTTGTTAATATTTTATTCATTCGAACACAAACGCAAAATTTTAAAACGCATTTCAGAAAAATAGGTTTAATTTAAAAGTTTCCAAAAATGCACTTGTCTGCTATGCTCTTAGCCACATCTGTACCAAAATCCAAGTTGGGATCGCAATGGGATCATATTTTAAAATATTTAACTATAATAGTGTAAATTTGAAAAAGAATTTAGATCTGTTCAGCCTGTGGTCTAAAAGTGTGGGGTCTATAATTACCAAATAATCCATGATTTTTAGATATTACTGTATTATGTTATTATGTTACATCTTAGAAGCAGGAGAGGACAGAGGCGAATGCTTTGTTAGGGCTCAACCTGAGAATGAACAAGGGTAGAAAGTGAATGCAGAGCAGATGACCAGCCAGCAGCTCAGTCAATCATGTTAAGTATCTGCCCACCATAGAGTCAGGAAGTAAGACAGAGCTTCAGAGGTTTCATTTCCTGACATACCTGGACATGTTCACTTTTTAACAAACAATAGTCTATACAAAGGCATTTAGGGACTTGGTGTGATACAATATTGGTGAGTGTGTTTAAAGATTGAGTAAATTTATATTAACAGTTTAATGCTTTTATTATTAAGGGTTAATAAACACACAGTGCTATTCTGAGTAATCATCATTCAAAAAAATGCCCCCCATTGATTACAATGGGGTGAAACACATGCAGCGGTTTTTGAAACACTCAGAGAGTGAGTAAATCACTGCTTGCACTACTTTTTGATCGCTGCAATAAATGCAGCATTTCTCACTATTTAAATAAAAAAAAAGCTGCCATCGTTTTCACTAGCGATTAAAAAACTAATGCAGATGTGGTAAAAACTCGGTAGAAAAAAGCTGCCAAAACTGCAGCATTTATCCGCAGAAAGAAAAAGCTGCATATGCGCTAGCCCTAATACTCACTTTATAGCAACACAGTTCTATCTCAAAGTGTACTGTAAATCTTTATTTTTATTACTCATCTTCCTTACTTAATATTAACTGTATTTTTCTCACACAGCGATGGCTGCTACTTCTCAAGGAACAATATTTTATAACATATGCTGTTACTGACCCGCCCAGGGGTCTATGAGAACTCAGTACCCGGGCGTTGATATGGGGGGTGCTGTCTCAGTGGGTGCTGCCCGGGTCCGTAGCCCTGGGGGTAAGCTGAATAATGGGTAAAATAATAAAAGTCTCGTGATGCCACCTGTGGATTCTGGTGAAGGCACCAGCACTGCTTCAGACCTCCGGGGATGATGGACGGGCAGCTTGGGTGGTACAGCTTCCCACAGGTGGAGCGGGGTCCCCGGGGCAGTGATGAGGTGATGGGGATTTGCACAGGGAGGTGGTTAGGCAGCTGGGCCACTGCGACAGTCTCTAGGCCGGACGGGTTCAGGGATGGACAAACTGACACACACACTGTGGATCGTTTCTGAACCTTTACTGATGGTATTGCAGGCACTTTCCAGGGGTACTTTCCAGGTGGTCGGGAAGCACATCTGGATTTCCACAGTGAGTGGTGGATAAGGCCTCCTTGTCTCTTCTCCCTCGTTGAAGCCTCTGACCTGTCTAAAACTAAGCCTGACCTCCTCTGTGTCTTTCTCTCACCTGTTCTGTAGTGTCGAGAACCTCTGTGTGGGCTACCACTATGACTTCTCCAGCGGTCCCTGGCTCCTCTATTGGTTGCGTGACAGGTGTTCGGGAGACTGGAGTCTCCTCGGTGAACCGGTAACATCGGGCACGAAATCCTGTTCGTGACGCCAAAGCTATGACTTGCCCAGGGGTCTATGGGAACTCAGTACCCGGGCGTTGAAATGGGGGGTGCTGTCGCGGTGGCTGGTGCCCGAGCCCGTAGCCCTGGGGTCAGCTGAATATAGGGTAAAATAATAAAAGTCTCGTGACGACACCTGTGGATTCTGATGAAGGTACCAGCACTGCTTCAGACTTCCGGGGATGATGGACGGGCAGCTTGGGTGGTACAGCTCCCCATAGGTGGAGCGGGGTCCCCGGGGCAGTGATGAGGTGACGGGGATTTGCTCAGGGAGGTGGTTAGGCAGCTGGGCTCCTGCGACAGCCTTTAGGTCAGACGGGTTCTGCGGTGGACAAACTGACACACACACTGTGGATAGTTTCTGTACCCTTACTGGTGGTATTGCAGGCATTTTCCATGGTACGTTCCAGGTGGTCGGGAGGCATTTCTAGATTTCCACAGTGAGTGGTGAATAAGGCCTTCTTGTCTCTTTTCCCTTGTTGAAGCCTCTGACCTGTGTAAAACTAAGCCTGACCTCCTCTGTGTCTTTCTCTCACCCGTTCTGTAGTGTCAAGAACCTTGTGTGGGCTACCGCTAAGACTTCTTCTGCAGTCCCTGGCTCCCCTATTGGTTGCGTGACAGGTGTTCGAGAGACTGGAGTCTCCTCGGTGAACCGGTATTTCTGCTGGGCTTGATGCTCTCCTGCAGACTTGGACTCCGGTGTCCGGGTTGCTTCCTGGGGTGAAACGGTATCTCTCCTCTGCCCCCAATCTGGTACTCTTCTCCTTAAGCCTTGCCTTCGACCTCACTCGCAGGCGCTCACACTGGCTAGGTTGGTCAAATGGCTCGGGCCTAGCATGGCTCAGACACACCAGGAAGTCTTCACAGTTCTCCTAGCAACTGCACACTCTGGCTAACTCCACCCCCAGCACCAGTATTTAAAAGCAGCAAATGGAGCTCCCCCTACTGTTTTGGGGTGGAAGATGTTGTGTCTATGTGGGTTACCTGTTGTGGAAATCCACCCATGCCTTAGGTGGTCCTGTGGCTACCTGTAATGGCAGGGTGCCACATTCCCCCCTAGTTAACATCAGTACTCCTGGACTGAGAAACATTTTAAAAACATTCAACAACAAAATCCATAACAGGTATTATGTACAGAGTCTTAAAAATGAAACATTTACAAAAACCACTGAAAAATGGTAAAAAGTAAGAACAAGGTGCAGTCCATATGGTACTAGTCCATCTAGCGCAGGCTGTAAAAGTTTGTTATCACACCAGTTCTGTGATTATGGTCCATGGTTAAGGGTAAGGTAGGGGAAAAGTTCTAGAAAATGTTAAGAATCTCTACAGCAAAGTCTCTGTAAGCTGCAGGTTTCAAAGAGGTTTAAAGTCTTTTAAAGTCCAAGACATTCAAAACAAACCAATAAACATTTTCCCTTCGGGATCTCTGCTTAGGAGACCTGGTACCTCCACTCCACCCCAGGCACTTTCTGTTCCCAACTTAATGTGCATGGGGCTGGGCCCAGTTCCTCCACCCTTCTGTACACTACTATTCACATTTAAATGTACATGCTGTTTCATATTTACATGTTACCCTTGTTACATTTTATACTTTACACATTATACCCATTCTCCATACCTGAACGGGGGTTGACCCTGATTACTACGAAAAGATCTACGTAGTGTTTGTGTCTCAGGTGATGTGTAGCTGTTCTGAGTTGCTCTACTGTATGTGTTATAGGCAAACTGGGTAACTGTCTGCGTTGCCTTAGTTTCACTATGCAATTGAAGAAAAAGAACATAGCAGCAGGGATGATCACTATAATCAATCTTTATTTATATAAAAAACTCAATAGAAAAACACAAAACACCACTGACCACCTCTTAAATTTAAAAACAATTAATACCAAAAAAGGTGTTACAAAGCTGGTGTACAAAAGGTATGTGCAGGTTACTGAACAATAGGCAATAATACCGAGTCAGAGTATAGTACAATGTAATTTGCTGGCAGATCTAAACAAATGTCTCAAATACAGTCAATTTGCAATCAAATTACATTACAGTATGGCAAATTGTGCCCTATTAACCGTAATTACACTGCACCCTTGCAGCTATGGTCAGGGCCAAACCCTCCAAGCTTCACCATATAAGAAGACCAGAAAGGTCTTGTACACCCTCTAAAATGTCCTGCATAGGGGCCAAGGATACAGAGTAATCTGCCAGCCAACTCAAACCTCATGTATATACAATATAATCACTATAATCACATACCCAGCCACCAGCTATTCAAGGACCCGACCCAACGCATGTCGTCCGCCTAGGACTTCCTAAGGGGAAAGAGAGGTAAGTGCCAATGGTGCCCTGTGCAGTCTGTTATATACCCTGATCATTAGTAGTAATAATAAATCTATAGCACCTGTAATGCTTATTAGCACTGATGCTGCAAATCGGAGCCATTACCTTGTCCCTGTACTGGGCGCAGCCATCTTGGATCTCTAGGAGTGCTACTGCACATGTGCAGCTATGTCATAGCTCAGCGACGTCTATACAGGTCATCACCCAGCCAATGTAATGAAGCTGTCTCCATAGCAATCATACAAACGAGTATTTTAGCCAATAGAAGTATAAAGCTGATCCTAACATAGTAAAAAGGGGTCAGAAAGGCATTTAATACTGGTTGCCATGAAAAATGCTCAATTCCTCCTGTGCATCTCTGTGTGCAATAGCAAGCAAGCTGAGCTCCCATAAGCAAAGCTACAACACGGCTGGAAAGTTCTAATTGCAGCAGCACGATCAAACCATTCCAGCCATTATGTGCAGGAGAGATAACAGCACAAAGGGACAAAAGATTCTCTATTTACAACTATTTACAATTACTACGGGGGGGGGGGGGGGGGGGGGGGGGTTTGCAGGAAGTAATTAACATAACATCTGTGCTCATTCATTGAACAGGACAGCTGGCCCCCACTGGTGAATATTGGAACAATTGTTAAGACTAACTGTCTGTATCATGAACAGCCCCCATATGTTCCCTATTATGCTAATCAGAAGGAAAAAAAGAACAGAAAACAATAATAAAAGTATACACAGCATTATCATTATAATTATACTGATGGTAATCTGGTCAATGCCATATAGTCAAAAAATAGGTTGCCAGTGAACAGAGGTCACTGGCAAACCTTGCAGGATCCTGCAAAATGATATTGCCCCATGCCAGTACAACAATGAAATATACATAAACAAGAAATCAGCATGAAGAAGGAAATACAGAAATAAAATTAATTTAAACAAAACAAAAACAAATGGGGGAATGTTCAGTGAAGAAAAATCAGATCCAGAGATGTCCTATATATTGAGTGGCCGAATGCCCCAGTTTGATGTCGTTATTCTCTCCTCCATCCTCCTCCACAGGGGCCCAATTACAGCCATTATATCAAAGTCTTCAAATGGACCTGTTAAAAAATTAAAATACAGACAGTTACTAAGATCACACAATCAAAATTCACGTTTGTTTGAGAAAAACAGTGTATGGCCCCATTCACACACTGCTTTTTTTACTGCGTATTTTTACGCACAAGCTCAAAAAAAGCCAGGAGTGGAACAATCAAAACCGGGAGTGGCACACTCAGAGAAAAGGTCTAATAGAAACAAGTGCTCCACTTATATGTTTAATCACCCACTCCTGGTTTGTGATGAGCTTGTGCTTAAAAATACACAGCAAAAAAAGCAGTGTGTGAATGGGGCCTAAAGCAGATCTTCATTGAGGCCATCCGGGGCCACTGTCCTTAGATCAAAAATGTACCGAGATTCAAGTTGTAAGAGTTGTCGGGTGATATTTCCTCCTCGAATGCTACCACTGACATCATCAAAAACCAGTATTCTCAAACTGGATGGATTTCCACGATGTTCAGTCAAGAAATGTTTTGCGACTGACGTCAAGGGCTTACCATTAATGTTCTCTAGATCACTCCTGGCCATGTTGATGGTTGAGATATGATGCTGCACCCGTCTCCTCAATTGCTGCGTGGTCTGTCCCACATAGACTTTGTCACAACCACAAATCAGCCCATACACCACATTCCTGGATAGACAATTGTAGAACTTCCTAGAATGCAGTTGAAACGGAAAACGATCAATGTGAATTGACTCAGAAGACACCATGAAAGGGCACACAGTACATCCCCACAAGGATACGACCCCTTTATGCGAAATCCCCTCCCGGTCCTAGTTACTGGTCTCATAAAGTGGCTATGTGACAGTTGATCTCTCAGGTTGGGAGCCCTTTTAGCCACAAGTCGCGGTTTCTCTTCCAAAAATGGGCGTATCCTGGTGTCCTGTGTCAGTATATCCCAATTCACATCAAGAACATGTTTAAGGTCCGTCCAGCAGTTGTTATATGGGGTCGTGATATATATACCCCTGTTGCTATCTCTGGGCCTATGCAAAAACAGATCCTCCCTCTTACGTTTCTTAGAAGAATCAAAGGCCCTAGAGACAACTTTTTTAGGATACCTCCGTGCCAGGAACCGGACCGTTAGTCCTCGTGCTTGTGTCAAAAAATCCATCTCAGTACTACAATTCCGACGGACCCTTAGGAACTGACCTGTGGGTATGCTCCTACGCAAGTGGTCCGGATGGAAGCTCGAGAAGTGCAGAAATCCATTTGTGGCAGTTGGTTTCCGAAACAAGGTTGAATGCAGCTTATTTCCTTCCTTTATCAATTTCAAATCTAGAAAGTTCACCGTATTGATGGACAGATCAGCAGTCAATTTGATGTTCCAAATGTTCGAATTAAGCGCGGTAATGAAGAGCTCACACTCCTCCCTGGTGCCTGTCCAAAGAAAAAGCAGGTCATCAATATAACGAAACCACTTCCACACGTGTGTTTTAAAGGTCTCCAGACGGTACACATGGGTTTCCTCCAACCAACCTAAAAAAATCCCTGCATATGAAGGCGCGCACCACGCCCCCATAGCGTTCCCAGAGGCCTGATTGAAAAACGTTCTGTCAAAGACAAAGTAATTTCGTTCAAGTACCAACTTGAGTAGATCCAAGATGAACGAGTCCCTCAACCTATTCCCAGTAGATTTTTTATCAAGGAAATACGCCACTGCTGCTATCCCTAGGTCATGCCTAATGTTGGTATATAGTGACTCTATGTCCATTGTGACAAGTAGTGCACCATCAGGGATCTCCAACTTCTGCAGATGCTCCAAAATGTGTGAAGAGTCCCGTACATAGGACTTCAATCCACACACTATTGGTTGTAGGAAGTGATCCAGATAAATGCATGCTCTCTCAAATAGACCATCAATCCCTGATATGATGGGCCTACCAGGTGGTTCTATGAGGCATTTATGAACCTTAGGGAGCATATAAAACATTGGTACCTTAGGCCGTTTAGTGGTTAAGAACTCCTTCTCTCTTTTGTTTATGATGTTTAAATCCCTTGCAGAACTCAACAGGTCATCAAGTTTCTTTTTGTATATCAAGGTGGGATCAGAGGGTAATACGGTGTAGTTGGTTTGTATAGATAACTGCCTCTTGGCTTCCCTCACATACATTTCCACCGGCCAAACCACCACATTTCCTCCCTTATCTGCCTCCCGGATGATCAATGAACGATTGCGCTTTAGCTGTAATAAAGCCCGTTGTTCCCCTTTGGTGAGATTGGCATTCCTACCCTGATGACAATTCAAATCACCAAGTTGTTTACTCACCCTATTAAAAAACAGCTGTATAGTCGGGAAGGCAGTAAAGGAGGGAGATGCCTGAGACGGCAGTCGTCCAGGGAACCGGTTTTCAAATCCAGGGTCGTTCTCAATATTCAATGCCAAGAGATCCTCCAAAGCTCCTCTTTCCGCTGCTGGTACAGTGTCTATGATAGATGGCTGGTGGTAAAGCATCTTGAAAATCAATTTATGACAAAACATATACAAATCCTTTGTTACAACAAACTTATCAAAATTCAAAGTAGGGGAAAATGATAAACCCTTAGATAATACCATAAGCTCATCGGGGGAAAGAACATAAGAGGAAAGATTAATCACCTGCAAATCAGTACTGCTGTTGGTCAGGCCTGGAAAAGGTGAAGGAATTAATATCTCCGATTCCTGCCCCGTCTTGTCCGGATCGGTGAGCGGAATATGGCCCCTCTTGCTGAGCGACCTCCGTTTCCCCCTCCTGGTTCTCCGTCTTGGTCGCTGGTGTCCGAAGATAAAAAATCTTCATTGGTGGAGGGATCACTGTTATTAACAGACCTATTAGGCCCACCGGTCCCAGTAGGAATGGGTGGTTTTTTAGGATTAGTGGGGTTCCAGGGCCCTGGTCTTCCACCCCTGGGATAACGTGGATTGCCTGTATGGGACCACCTAAATGCTTTCTTTTCTTCAAAATCCTGTTTGTCCCTTTGGAACTTCCTCTTCTTGTTTCCTAGGATCTCAGCCTGGTATTTGTCTAATAGATTCTCGAGCTTAGTTTCACTATAGGGCTGGCAGCTTCACCGATTGCCGGATCCTCTGGTTCTGCTACAACGGGCAATTCTTCTGGAACTTGTACGGGTACTTCTGGAACTCTTGCAGTTTCTTCCAGTGTTCTCTATTCTTCTATTGGTTGGTAAAAGTGGATTACTGGCACAATTACTGCTCTCTCACATTGGGGCCAATCCTCTGGAAAGTCTCCAAGTATTGTATGAATCACTTTTTCCTTTGGTACTACTAGACTTATACAAGGTATTTCTTCTTTTGCGTTCTAAGTTGTTCTGGACATACTTTCAGATAATCCCTTGATACAGTTGCAGTAGTTCTACCTCCATCTGTACTAATGAGACAGGTTTTACTGTTGTCAAAATTAGATTCTAACACAGTATAGGGCTCTTTTTCCCACTGGTCATCAAGTTTATGATGTTTTCTTTTTCTTTTTATTACAACTTCTCCAGGTACTAAAGGTTCAGCTTGTGTTGATTGTCTTCTACACATGCTTGTACTATTTTGTACTGTTCTTGGCGAGTTGTGTCAAAATCGACATTAGATGTTTTTGCGTCTGGTACTACAATTCCCATGTCCAAGTCAATTGGTCATTTTCCAGGGCGTGCTCTCATTAGAAAAGCTAGTGTGCAATTGGTGGAACTCACAGGTATGTTGTTATACATGTCCACTAAATCAGGCAATTTTTCAGGCCACTGATTTCTTTCTTCCAAAGGCAATGTCTTCAACATATCTATTACTATGCTGTTCATCTTTTCACACATGCCGTTTGTTTGTTGATGGTAAGGTGTGATTCTAATTTTCTTGCAACCCTATAGATGACAAAATTCTTGAAAGATCTCAGCTTCAAATGCAGAACCTCTGTCAGTCAACACCTGCTCTGGATACTCGTGTGATCTACAGAAATAGGCTTGAAAGGTTTTTGCTGCTAACTCAGCTGTGAAGTCCTTCACTGGAGCAACTTCCAGGAATCTGGAGTACTGATCTACCATTGTTAAGGCGTAAGTGTAACCTGATCTGCTTGGTGTTAATTTTACATGATCCCAGGCTTCTATCTGAAGCGGTTGAGTGGTGACAATTGGCTGGAGTGGTGCTCGTTGACTCTCTTGGTCTTTTCTTCTCAAATTACATAGTCCACAGTTTTTACACCATCTCTCTATGGATCTTCTCATGCCAACTCAGTAGAATCTGTCTTTCAACAGCATCTCAAGCTTTTCCCATCTGAAGTGTTCTGCTTGATTGTGTTATGCATCCAACACAATCTGGACATCCTTCTTAGGTACCACTATTTGTCAGACCATCTAATGGGTTCTGGTATTGATGTAATGCTTACATAGTTTCTCTTGGTATATGAACAGCTTACTTCTCTCATTCCATAGGTGTTTGGCCTCTGGTGGAGCATCTGGAGCAAGATGGGAACCCTCCTCAGTTACCAGCCCTTTAACTAAACTGATAGCCGGGTCACTGTCTTGGGACTCCTTCCAACCATAGTGATGTAATGGTTTTACTGTTCTCCCAGGGTATTTTCTGGTGGCTTGCTGACATTGGGATGCTCTGTGGCGATGGAAGGCAGGTAGCTCTACTTTTTCTAGCTTATCCACATCTTCTCCCACATCTGATAAGTGAGGCATCATTGACAAAGCATCAGCATTGGCATTGTTATGGCCTGCCCGGTACTTGATGGTAAACTGGTAATTTGACAACCGAGCCATCCAGCGTTACTCCATTGCACCTAACTTTGCGGTTTTCAGGTGGGTAAGAGGATTATTATCCGTGTAGGCGGTGAATTATGCAGTTGCCAGGTAGTGCTTGAACCGTTCTGTGATGGCCCAGACCAGAGCCAGGAATTCCAATTTGAAAGTGCTGTAGTTCTCAGGATTCCTTTCTGTAGGGCGGAGATTCCTTCTGGCATAGGCGATCACTCTTTCTTTGCCATTTTGCTTCTGCGCTAAGACAGCTCCTAACCTCATATTGCTGGCATCAGTGTACAGCAGTAATGGTTGATTGTAGTCAGGGTAAGTCAGGATCTCTTCAATAGTCACAGCCTCTTTCATCTGTTTGAAGGACTTTTCCTGTTCCTTGCCCCACTCAAATGGAGGACCTCTGGACTCGCCTTTCTTGGGCTGACCTACCAGGAGATTTTGTAAAGGTGCTGCTTTCTTAGTATACTCCTTGATGAATCTCCTGTAGTACCCTACCAGTCCCAGGGACTGACGTACCTCTCTGACACTTGTTGGTTCTGGCTATTCTCTGATTACTGTGACTTTATCCGGATCTGGTGCCACTCCTTTGGAACTGACTACATGTCCTAGATATTGGACCTTACGCTTCAGCAGATGGCATTTAGATTGTTTCAGCTTTATCCTGAATTTGGATAACGCTTTAAATACCTCTGCCAGGTGTTTCAGGTGCTCTTCATAGGTTTTGGAATACACTATTACGTCATCTAGGTAGAGTAGTACAGTCTCAAAGTTTTGGTGCCCTAAGCAACACTCCATCAGCCTCTGGAAAATTCCGGGTGCATTACATAGTCCAAATGGCATGCTGTTAAATTGACCCAGACCCATGGGTGTTGTAAATGCCGTCTTCTCCCGGTCTTCTTCTGCAACGGAGACCTGCCAATACCCACTAGTGAGATCTAGGGTTGAAAAGTAATTAGCAGACTTTAATGCAGCAAGTGACTCTTCTAAGGCCAGAGTCACACATGGCATCAGTTTTTGCCTTGGATCCGTTTTTGGAATCATTCTTGTAATTTTTTTTCTAAGTCCAAAAACGCATATGCATTAACGCATGGTGCACATAAGTGTGGCTGCGTTTTTCAAAAAACGCATGCGTTTTTGTTCTGCATCCCAGAAAGCGCTGCTTAACAGCATTTTTGGGTGCAGTAAAGAAAAGCATGCGTTTTTTTAACATGGGGCCCTGTGGGAAACGCATGCGTTAACGCATGGTACAAATAGGCACCATGCATTAAGGCATATGCGTTTATGATGAAAAAATGACTAAGTCCAAAAAACGTCCAGGAGCTCAGGAGACACTATTGGCACCCTGAGTTTAACAGATCCGTTTTTCTAAAGCCACAAAAAAGCGGATTGTTATGTGTGACCCTAGCCTATACGGGGTAACGGGTAGGCATCCTTATGTGTTATGCGACTTATCTACCTATAGTCAACACACATCCTCATGCTGCCATCTTTCTTTTTGACCAGGACTAGTGGAGCTGCCCAGGGACGGCAACTATCTCTTATGACCCCTGCGTCCTTCATGTCCTGCAACATCTCTTTGGCACGCTGATAATGATCTGGTGGAATAGGTCTGTATCGCTCTTTAATGGGTGAATGTGTACCTGTGGGTATATGATGGTGTACCCCTTTGATCCTCCCAAAATCTAGTGGATGCTTACTGAATACCCATTCATATTCTTGGACTACCCGATAGACACCATGTTTTTGATGAGCAGGAGTGGAGTCAGTTCCTACATGGAGCTGTTTACACCAGTCCTCAAGCTGTCCCTTGGAATTGTTGTCCATCACCAAGTCTGGTGGGATCAAGGGTTCCACTGCTTGAATAGCGTTGTTGTTCATAGTGTACAGCTTAGCAACGGTGGAATACCTGGGTAGTTTGACCTCGTTCTTCCCACAGTTTAAGATGCGGATGGGTACCCATCTCTTGCATACATCAACATACCCCCTGGCTGTCAAGAGTGTAGGCCTATGTTCTGTACTGATGGGCACTACTACTGCCTGGTAGTCCTGTCACCTTAGACCTATAGCTGCTCGGCACCAGATCATCATATCACTCATACCGCAATGGGAATCGGGTCTGTTACCCGTACACTACCAATCTCACCACCGGTCAGTTTTACCTGTTGTTGATGCAGGAGGACTCTGATCTCTCACTGAAGAACTCTCCGCTGCCCGGGTTTGGCAGTGTCCGCAAGCTGTTGGAGTAAGAACGACAATTCATCGAAACATTTGCTAATGACACTAGTACCAAGAATAATATATGGATCTCTGTCATTAGGATTAGTTTCCACCACAATAAGTCCTTGGTCTTTCAACTCCACCCTCCCCACTTTTATTGTTACCTCTTTAACCACGACTAAGTTAAGTGGTATACCATTAGAAGCATAAATAGTGAGGCCTAAATCTGGGGGGTTAAGTTTAGCATCAGACTAGAATCTTTTCTAAAGGATATTAGGTATTGTGGTCACCCGCGACCCAGTGTCCAGCAATGCAGGTGTGTGGATGCCTTCTAGTACGATAGACAAGAATGGTCTCTCTCCAATGTATCTATCATACCAGTCTGATGGGCCTGGTCGGGCTACTCCTGGGGTTTAGTCCCCGCCTCCAGGGGTTGCTGGTTTAAAGGACAGTGCCTTGCAATATGGTCTGTCTTATTGCAGCGACAACAGATAGGTTCTCCTGAGGAGCTTTGGCGATCAGTGGTCCTCCCATGGAGCGACATGGTCTTCTTTCTTCTCATGAAGGGGCATCCTCTGGGCTGTCAGCGAGCTGTATCTTCCTGATGACTTTGGCTCTGCTTGTAGCTGCAGGGCTTCCATGACTGTGGCCAGGTTCTTACTTATCTGGCATACCTCAGAGCACAGCTTGTCAAACTGATTGAGGGTTGCAGCCTGCATATTTGTTTCAGCTGCATGTGGAGGAGCGGGTGGTGCTGTGGGTACAGGAGCATCACTCTGCCACCACTGTATGGCAGAGTCTGGGGTTTCTGAAGGCTGTAAACCCTTAATAGCCATTTCTTTTAGGGTGTTAAAGTATGCATCCGGGTGATCTAAGACCCACCAGCGCACAGTTCTTCTCTCTTCACGTGACATTAGCCCCCGGGTAAATTGTTCAATGATCATTTTATCTACGTCCTGGACACTAGCTGGATTGACTTGTCTCAGGGCCTGCAGCGTCTCTGATACTGTCCTGAGGTTGCTGGTAACAGTGATAAAATCTCATGCGGAGATCAGTCTCATTGCGATTTTCAAAAGCAGTCTGTAATTTATCAAAAATAATAGTCACTGATTGCTGGTCTACCTCTGACCAGGTTTAAATCTCCTGCTCTGCTGCAGCTGTTAACTGTCCCAATACAACAGCAGCTTGCTGCTTGCCAGTCATCGTGTACATGTCCAGCACACTGCAGATTTTCCTTTTAAATTCTGATAAAGTATCTGGCCGGCCATCATACTGAGGTAGCCACTTAGCTCCCGGGACATACGGTAGAGATATTGGCATGATGAGTGCTACAGCCCCTGCCGTTGCGGGTACTCCCTGACTGGAGGAGCGTTCAGAGCTGGCGGATCGACGGGGTCGAGACCTGCGGGATCTGCAGCATTTATCATGTTGGCGCCCCCTAGTGAATCATGAAAGGTGAGAAATTCAGCACCAGACGATATCTTCATTTTTCTTTTTATTAGTGCAAGAAGAATAATAAAATAACATAGCTGAGGGCACGCTGTCCCACACTTCAGTGGTGTGGGACAGCGTGCCCTCAGCTATTTGATTTTATTATTGTTCTTGCACTAATAAAAAGAAAAATGAAAATATCGTCTGGTGCTCAATTCCTTATCTTTCTTATTACTAGATTGCAGCTTCCCTAAATTCCTGCACCAACGGCTTCTGGCTATCCCAGTGGTGAGCACTTTTCCTTTTCCTAAATTCCAAAATTGACATCTAGTGAATCATGGCCAGTCTCTTTAAGGGAAAACAAACTGTAGCTCCACAGGCGGGGAGCTGAGCACTCGGGAGTTTCCGGATCGGGTCGTGGTGTTTTGAAAGTTGTCGGCAGAGTGCGGTGCGGGACTTGGCTTCAAGCTCTTTCGGCCATTACGCCCCCTTTCTTCCTGCTCAGTGGCCCAGTAATGGTGGCCAAATCTTAACAATTTGCAAAACACAGTCAATATACACAGCACACTGTACCCGGTAACATCGGGCACGAAATCCTGTTCGTGACGCCAAAGCTATGACTTGCCCAGGGGTCTATGGGAACTCAGTACCCGGGCGTTGAAATGGGGGGTGCTGTCGCGGTGGCTGGTGCCCGAGCCCGTAGCCCTGGGGGTCAGCTGAATATAGGGTAAAATAATAAAAGTCTCGTGACGACACCTGTGGATTCTGATGAAGGTACCAGCACTGCTTCAGACCTCCGGGGATGATGGACGGGCAGCTTGGGTGGTACAGCTTCCCACAGGTGGAGCGGGGTCCCCGGGGCATTGATGAGGTGATGGGGATTTGCACAGGGAGGTGGTTAGGCAGCTGGGCCACTGCGACAGTCTCTAGGCCGGACGGGTTCAGGGATGGACAAACTGACACACACACTGTGGATCGTTTCTGAACCTTTACTGATGGTATTGCAGGCACTTTCCAGGGGTACGTTCCAGGTGGTCGGGAAGCACGTCTGGATTTCCACAGTGAGTGGTGGATAAGGCCTCCTTGTCTCTTCTCCCTCGTTGAAGCCTCTGACCTGTCTAAAAACTAAGCCTGACCTCCTCTGTGTCTTTCTCTCACCTGTTCTGTAGTGTCGAGAACCTCTGTGTGGGCTACCACTATGACTTCTCCAGCGGTCCCTGGCTCCCCTATTGGTTGCGTGACAGGTGTTCGGGAGACTGGAGTCTCCTCGGTGAACCGGTATTTCTGCTGGGCTGATGCTGTCCTGCAGACTCGGACTCCAGTGTTTGAGTTGCTTCCCTGGGGTGAACCGGTATAGCTCCTTTGCCCCCAGTCTGCTCCTCTACTCCTTAAGACTTGCCTTCGACCTCACTCGCAGGCCCTCACACTGGCTAGGCTGGTCAACTGGCTTGGGCCTAGCATGGCTCCGGCACGCAAGGACGTCTTCACAGTTCTCCTAGCGACTGCACACTCTGGCTAACTCTGCCCCAGCACCAGTATTTATATGGGATCTTGCTTAAAGGCAGCAAGTGGAGCTCCCACTACTGTTCTGGGGTGGAAGGTGTTGTGTGTATGTGGGTTACCTGTTGTGGAAATCCACCCATGTCTTAGGTGGTCCTGTGGCTACCTGTTACAATCCTTTTGAAAAAAACTGGACACACAACAAGAAACAAATCTTAGACAGTCCAAGATTGGATGTTTCATATAAATCCATCAATCAATGCAGGCATGAAAGATATGATATGATAGAAAATGTAAACCCATACCAGGCCAAAAATTTGCACTTTTTTAAAATTTTAAAAATCTGTAAAAAATTAACTGATGAAGAAAAATTCAAACTTTTAAATTTTTTAATTTCCTAAAGTTATGCTTCATATAGAAAAAATATAAAAAATATAAAGATGTCAGGTAAAAAAATATATTTGGATCACTTGAAATGGAATGACCCACTGACACAATAATAGTTAAATATCTTAAAATATGATCCCATCGCGATCCCAACTTGAATTTTGTTACAGATGTGACAAGGAGCATAGCAGACACATGTGCATTTTTGGAAATTTTTAAATTTAACCGATTTTTCGGAAATGCATTTTAAAACGTTACATTTGCGTTCACATGGGTAAAATATTAACTCTTGTGACATATCTGGTGAAAGCCTGTACAGTTCTAAATAGAATGCTGTTTATTTTGTTTCTCTTATTTCTAGCCCAAGATGATATGATAGAAAATGTAAAGCCATACCAGGCCAAATATTTGAGCTTTTTTTAAAACTTTAAAAGTTTGTAAAAAATTAACTGATGAAGAAAAAATTCTAAACTTTTAATAGTAATACTTTTAACTAAAGTTATACGGTACTTCATATAGGAAACTTTTTTTAAAAAGATCTAAAGACGTCAGGTAAAAAAAATATTCATATTTGGATCACTTGACATGGAATGATCCAGTAGTAGTGTGTGCCAGCCAGGGGTGTAGAATGTTGTGAAGAAAGCTACACCTCCTGTGTTTACAAGCCTTTTTTTACTGCATCTAGCCAAGCAAATCCTTTTTAGCTAGTGGCAGTGTGTGCCAGGCAGGGCTGTAGCCAGTGTGGTCCAGTGTTCTTGTTGAAATCTACCACCACACAGCGCAGAAAAACCTTTTGTTCACTGGGGGCCATAGTCAGGATGGGGGGTTGTATGTACCATCACTGGGAGCCAAATCCAGGACGGGTGGCTATATGTACCATCATTGGACCATATTCAGGATGGGGGACTATGTGTAACATCACTGTGGGCTATATGCAGGATGGGAGGCTGTGTGTACCATCACTGTGGGTCATATGCAGGATAGGGGGCTATGTACCATCACTGGGGGCTATATGCATGATGGAGGGCTATGTACCATCGGTGAGGGCCATATCAGGATAGGGGGCTATGCACCATCACTGGGGGTGATATGCAGGATGGGGTATTTGTACCATCACTGGGGGGCCAAATCCAGGATGGGGGACTATGTGTACCCTCACTGAGGGCATTATTGAGGATGGGGGACTATGTGTACCATCACTGGGGGCCATATGCAGGATGGGGTGGCTATGTACCATCACTGGGGCCATATGCAGGATGTGGGGCTTTGTACAATCACTGGGAGCCATATGCAGGGTAGGGGGCTATGTACCATCACTGGGGGCCATATCCAGCATGGGGGGGTCCTTGTACCAGTATGGAGAATATACCAGGATGGGGGGCCATCATGTAACCCAAGGCTGGGGACATAAATACTGATTGTAAGATGGACACTGGCATTATAAGATGTACCCCATTTAACATTACATTTTTTTTTCTCCCCCCAAATTTTGGGGTGCGTCTTATAATCAGGTACGTCTCATAAAGTGAAAAATACGGTAATTCTCAGAGCAGCAAAAAACATTACAGAAAAGATTGCCTTAAACACTGTCACAAACTGCTTCCAATGACCCCAAAATCTTTCTTAATAATTAAAACTAATAGGATGTCTTAAATCAGCCACCTTGGTGACCCTCCTAAAACATTTTAATGTTTGCTTCACTGGAAAAAACTGGTAACTGCTCTTAAATCAAACAATTTCTGAAAAAAAGAAACACATTGCAAGATGCATGCTGATGCCAATGAATATACGTATTTTATTAGAAAAGAAACAAAAACACAAGCAACTGCACAGTCTGAAAGAAAGACTTCCAAGCCAGAGTCAGTTGAAAATTTTACCCATAGCGCCATCTATGAGTTGTTGTAATCCTTCCAAGTTTTATAGTACACAGATCTTCTTACAAATGGAAACATTCATACAGAATCCAGTCCCACCACTGAGGAGGACAGTGTATTCAGGGGTGAACCAAGCCTCTCTGCTGCCTGAGGCGAAAATGCAAAATGGCGCCCCCCCCCCCCCCCCAGGTGAACTAAGAGCGGCGGGGGGGGGGGGGAAGGAACGCTGTCTGCAGCCGACCATGGTAAAGAGCGGGGGGGGGGGGGGGGGAAGAGGGAGGATTATCACTGCGCACATCACCTGTGACGGCCTCCTCACATCGGGAGCAGCGTGAGTGTGATCAGAAGTCAGGGGGGCGGCAGATAGTGTACACTTTTAAATTTAAAACGCATATTATAAGTGCATACTGTACATCATACCAAATCTTAGAGACTCTTAACGTACACTCTTAAACAGGGTCCTTATTTGAGAATCCATATGTGACACTCAGTAAAATAAAGCATCTGCCTTTCTTAATGGGTAAAGTCCTTTTAAATGGGCAGATTTAGACACTGAATCACATCATTGGATAAATCTGCCTGTGCTGCCTTTACCATTACTTACCTTGAGTAGGGCTGGGCGATTTTGGAAAAAATCAAAATCTCGATTTTATTTAAAACCTATGGACGATTTTCGATTTAAATCTCGATTTTTTTTTCTATTTTTTTTGCTTTTCTTTGATGAATAAAGAGGGGGGCCCCCGTGACAGAGGAGAGGAGGGTAACTGAGGGAAGCGTCCTGCTTCCCTTGGGTGTTCCCACCCCTCCTCTTGTCTGCAGCCCAGGCTCAAACCCCTAGCCCTAACCTTAACCCTAGCCCTAACCTTAACACCAACCCTAGCCCTAACACCAACCCTAGCCCTAACACCAACCCTAGCCCTAACACCAACCCTACCCCTAACACAACCCTAGCCCTAACACCAACCCTAGCCCTAACACCAACCCTAGCCCTAACACCAACCCTAGCCCTAACACCAACCCTAGCCCTAACACCAACCCTAGCCCTAACACCAACCCTAGCCCTAACACTAAACCCTAGCCCTAACACTAACCCTAGCCCTAACACTAACCCTAGCCCTAGTGTACAGTATATATAGAACATAACACTACATATTATAACATAACATTATATGTAGCAGCCGGTCCGCACACACTGCACGGCCTCTGGCTTCTGGGTATCAGGCTGCAGTAGAATAGTGCTGGGCCTAGTACATGGCGGCTCGTCCCCGGCCTCAGATAGACACCTCCCGCCCCTCCTCATGCTCACCTGCTGGTATCTACTGCTGCTCTGCTCCGACATGTCAGCAGGAGATGACACTGACAGAGGCCAAATAGAGACCCGGGTACAAAGTCAGCAAGACGGCGCCATATCCCTGTCAGGGCGCCGGCAGCAAGGGGCAGGTAAGACCTGCACTGGGCTCTGACAGCTATGCCCCCCCCCTCCGCAGCCTGCTCCTCACCCCCCGCACACTCCGCAGCCTGCTCCTCAACGCCCCCCCCACACTCCGCAGCCTGCTCCTCACACCCTCCCAGCCTGCTGCTCACCCTCCACAGCTGCTGCTCACCCTCCTGCACCCTCCGCAGCCTGCTGCTCACCCTCCTGCACCCTCCGCAGCCTGCTGCTCACCCTCCTGCACCCTCCGCAGCCTGCTGCTCACCCTCCTGCACCCTCCGCAGCCTGCTGCTCACCCTCCTGCACCCTCCGCAGCCTGCTGCTCACCCTCCTGCACCCTCCGCAGCCTGCTGCTCACCCTCCTGCACCCTCCGCAGCCTGCTGCTCACCCTCCTGCACCCTCCGCAGCCTGCTGCTCACCCTCCTGCACCCTCCGCAACCTGCTGCTCACCCTCCTGCACCCTCCACAGCCTGCTGCAGTGCTCACCCTCCACAGCCTGCTGCAGTGCTCACCCTCCACAGCCTGCGGCAGTGCTCACCCTCCACAGCCTGCGGCAGTGCTCACCCTCCACAGCCTGCGGCAGTGCTCACCCCCCCACAGCCTGCTGCAGTGCTCACCCTCCACAGCCTGCGGCAGTGCTCACCCTCCACAGCCTGCGGCAGTGCTCACCCTCCACAGCCTGCTGCACCCTCCACAGCCTGTTCCACAGCCTGCTGCACCCTCCACACCTGCTCCACAGCCTGCTGCACCCTCCACAGCCTGCTCCACAGCCTGCTGCACCCTCTATAGCCTGCTCCACAGCCTGCTGCACCCTCCACAGCCTGCTCCACAGCCTGCTCCACAGCCTGCTGCACCCTCCACAGCCTGCTGCACCCTCCACAGCCTGCTCCACCCTCCACACCTGCTCCACAGCCTGCTGCACCCTCCACAGCCTGCTCCACAGCCTGCTGCACCCTCCACAGCCTGCTCCACAGCCTGCTGCACCCTCCACAGCCTGCTCCACAGCCTGCTGCACCCTCCACAGCCTGCTGCAGTGCTCACCTCCACAGCCTGCTGCAGTGCTCACCCTCCACAGCCTGCTGCAGTGCTCACCCTCCACAGCCTGCTGCAGTGCTCACCCTCCACAGCCTGCTGCAGTGCTCACCCTCCACAGCCTGCTGCAGTGCTCACCCCTCCTGCACCCTAGAGATGTCGGGCGTGCAGCCGGCTCCATGCTGGGAGCAGTAGTCCCCCCAGGATGTGCCCGGCAGGATGTGCCCGGCAGGACTCGCATAGCCGCCCCTCAGACCACGCTTCTCCCCGGCTGTGCTCCGCCCCCACAGCCCGGTAATGAGCCCAGTGTACCGTCGCTTGCTCCCGGCCGGGGCTCCGCACTGTGCGGCTGACAAACTCACCTCACCAGCGGCTGCAGCAGGGGCGGGGGGCACTGACAGCACTTCTCCCCCCCTCCCCCCAGGACATCTCCCGCCGCTGTAGCAGGGGCTGGGCTCTGACAGCACCCCCTCCCCTCGGCAGTGGCCGCGGGTATACCGCTAGGAAGCCCTACTAGCCGCCCGGATCGTTTAAAACAGCGCTCCGGCGGCCATTTTAAATCGAATTACACGATTGTTCACAAAACTACAATCGTGGCCACAGCAGGGGGCGAATTAATCGAATTAATTCGATTAATCGCCCAGCCCTACCTCTGAGCCATGGTTTTCTCAGCTGGATAAATCTTTAGTAGGAGCGTGGGATCTTTCGTAGGGGTGAGCTAGAGATCATCACTGTTTTGAAAGATTCAATGTTCCTTCGCCGTCTCAAACCTGGCTTCAGCATCAGGATTCCATGTCCCTCTGATGGCTGTTCACAGCCCTCCACTGGATTCCACACCAAAAAATAATTTGCCCAAAGCTCATTTCACGTGACAAATATGAGCATCAGCAGACACAACATTGACATTGCTGGAATGTTACCGATGTGGGACATAAGCACGTGAATAGTTTTTACTTTACGTGACATACATTAGCATTTAAAGGGGTTGTCCAAGACTACATATATATATTTTTTTCTATGACACAAAAAACTAGCAAACTCTACTGCAGGGAAGTCTGCTGCCCCACATTAACAGAGCAGCTCTTCCTCTTCCGGGTTGCTATGCCAATGGGGTGTGAATGCTGGCATCATGCAGATTGTCAGGCTGTGTATGCAGATTGTCAGGCTTATGTTCACACATTGCGCATTTTTGAGTGCTTTTTTGCGTGTTCTTTGAAAAATGTGCTATGTGCCTTTCGTCTGCGGCAAAGTGAATGTGAAATTCACTTTGCCATGCAGACACTGCGTAATTATAAGCAGCAATTTTATGGGAGAAACGCTGCTGCCTAATTGACATGTCAACTCTTTACACACCTGTGCCCGCAATTTCTCCCATAGGGGGCGGCGCTGCTGGATCTGATGTCACAGAGGGGAGGAAGAATCCTGCTCCTCCTCCCTCTGTGACATGTGTGACTGCCCCTATTTGATTTCGCAGTGTACTAATATACACTGTGAATCAAAATAAAACAAAGACAAATGTGTTTAAAATAATAAAGAATGAATGCTTACTCTTCGGCGGGTGTTCAGGGAGCTACGAGCTGGTACAACCGCAGGTATCAACCTGCAAGGACCTTGCATGATGTCATTGGCAACTGTGATTGGCCGCTCGCGGTCATATGATATGTTAACATGCTATGACGTCATATCACATGACCACGAGCGGCCAATTACAGTGGGCAATGACATCACGCAAGGTCCTTGTAGGTTGATACCTGCAGCTGCGCCCGGCTCCCGAACACCTGCTGAAGGGTAAGTATTCATTCTTTATTATTTTAAACACATTTGGATTCCTTTTATTAGATTTTGCAGTGTATATTAATACACTATGAAATCAAATGGGGCTTTTACACATGTCACAGAGGGAGGAACACAGGATTCTTCCTCCCCTCTGTGACATAACTCCTCCCTGTGCCCGTAAAAAAGCGTGGAGTCTGAATGCACTGCTTCTTTTTTTGCGCGGGTGCAAAACGCTGCAGAAAGCGCCCCGCACAAAAAAGTGCAATGTGTGAACGTAGCCTCAGACAGCTTTTTGCAGTTAAGGCAGTGAAAAGTCGACTGTCAATCAGCATCATGTTGGAACTTCGCAGTCACTTTCCATCAACAGAGCAGAGCAGAAAAGAAGCTACTCTGACAATCTGACATCAGTGGAAGCCGCAGAATGGCCAGCAGGAATGGTCTGTGAATTCTCTGATCTGGCAGAGATCAGTGGGCACAATAAGCAGGTAGTTAGCAATGGCCTGCCAGTTAACTCTTAGGGCGGCTTCACACTGCGGCACAATCCGGTCCGGGGCTGGTACCTTTTTTGCCCAGCGGTTTCCCTTTAATCGTCTATATGGAACATGTAGGGGAAAATGCACAAAGAATGAGGGTGCTGCTTCTTTTTTCTGCACCTAAAAACACAAGGAAAAAACTGAAGGTTGGCACAGTATTCAGAAATCCAACAGACTTTGCTGATTTTGGGAAAAATCTTCAAATAAATAAATGAAAAAAACACAGCAAAAACACTAAGTTGCCACATAGCCTATTGCTTTTAGCTTAGCAATACACAGTAATTTTGCAGATTTTAGCAAACGGGACTGGCTGCCCTGCCTTCAAAAAAAAAACTGCTCCAAATGCTTACCCTGCTTGCATTGTATCCCACTGATTCTATAGTGACTACCACCCCCATATCTATCACTATATCAGCTTCAGTCTGGCTGATTTCAGACTGGCGTTCCCCTCCGCAGCGTTCTGCGGAGGGGAATCGCCATATGTGCGCAGCCAGCGCAAGCCCCTATGTTTAGAATGGGAACGCACGGTGCTGCGCTTGACTGCGCATGACCGTGCGCACCCATTCACTGCCATATGTGATTTGTATGCAGGCGGATGCCTGCGCACAAATCACACACTCTCGTCCACACCAGGGACGCGACACGAGAGTGTGTGATTTGTGCGCAGGCATTCGCCTGCATACAAATCACATATGGCAGTGAATGGGTGCGCACGGTTATGCGCAGTCAAGCGCAGCACCGTGCGTTCCCATTCTAAACATAGGGGCTTGCGCTGGCTGAGCACACATGGCGATTCCCCTCAGCAGAACGCTGCGGAGGGGAACGCCAGTCTGAAACCAGCCTCTGTGTGTGTGCCAGGCTGCTGGGTAATCTTTTAACTGTTTACAGTAAGATAAGATATATTGGAAAAAAAAAGACCAGATGCAGTGATTTTCGCAAAATACCTACTATATGTTGCCCAGTTGCAGCCCAGCCTTGAGCACATTGCCACATGATCTCGGCATAACGGCACAGCACAGCCATTGAGACATTATAAAGTAATGGCGGTCAGACTCAGGTTCTTCACCTGCTTCGCTGAGCAGAGTGTGTGCAAACTTAAACGGAACCACCTGTCACCTAGTTTATACCCTCTAACCTTTCACTACCTGTCCCTGCACCTTCCTAGCCATCCCTGTCTCACCTAATTGTGAATTATAAATGTGGGGGAAAAAAAGCGTTTTACACGCTTGCTTTTGTCCCCCGTTCTGTGGCCGGTCGTAGACAGGTGGACGGTCTTCCCTGGTCCATTTCCTCCCCTTCGCTGCTGGTATCATGCCCCAGTGGGTGTGATAATTCTTTCAGGAACGTGGTCCAAATTTCATAGTCATGGATTCTCCTTCCGGGTATGACACACGGCTGGGCGGTTGTCATTTCCGATCCGGTGCATTGTGGGTGATTATCGGTTGCAGGACAGCTTCGGAATGTGCACTGCACATGCCCCGGAGCCGGCCAGTATAACCAAAACACCCCCTCAATGCACCGGACCAGAAATGACAACCGTCCAGCAGCGTGTCATACCCGGAAGGAGAATCCATGACTATGAAATTTGAACCACTTTCCTGAAAGAATTATGACACCCACTGGGGCATGATACCAGCAGCGAGGGGAGGAAATGGACCCGTCTGGGTAGGCCACCCATCAGCCACCTGTCTAGGAGCGCCCACAGAACGAGGGGACAAAAGTAAGTGTGTAAATTGTTTTTTTCAACAATTATAATTCACATTTAGGTCAGACAGGGATGGTTAGGGATGTGCTGGGAAGATGCAGGGACCAGTAGTGATAGTTAAACTAGGTGATAGGTTTCCTTTAAAGAAAACATTCATGCTGTCCTGGGGGCCACACTCACCTGTTTCCTCACACTTAGGGCCACGTCACACGCTTCAATTTGATGAACGATATTGTTAGTGATCCCATGCACGAGCAATCGCTAACAATATCGTTCACATCGCTGGTGAGCTGTCACACAGGCAGACTCACCAGCGATGTGGACCAGCGAGATCGCTGGTAACTATGGTACACATCGGGTTACTATGCGCCGCGCGGCGCTTTGTAACCCAATGTTTATGGATACGAGCTCCCAGCATAGGCCATGCAGTGCTGGGAGCTCGCTGATCGCTGGTCTCCTGGTGTCACATGCAGCGAGGCTGTGTCCACCGGGCCGACCAATGATAGATTTGTGAACAGGTTCACAAATCTGCGATCAAACAATCAGACGATTTTTCAATGAAATATCGCTTGGTTACACGCAGCGACGCACAAACGATATCGCTTAAGCCATTAAAAAAGCAGGTCGCTTAAGCGATATCGTTCATCAAATTGATGCGTGCGACGTGGCCCTTACTGCCACCATGTTATACACTCAGGGCCGCAATCATATGCTGCTACTGGTCACTAAGCGTTCTGTGGAGGGGATCTGCAATGTGAGCGCAGCACCGCCAGCCCCTATGTTTATAATGGGAGCGCACAGCGCTGCACTTGACTGCGCGTGACCGTGTGCACCCATTCACTGCCATATGTGATCTGTGCGCAGGCGGATGCCGGAGCACAAATCAAACAGTCTCGTCCGCACCACGAACGTGACATGTTGCATTTCTGGTGCGGACGAGACTGGGTGATTTGTGCACGGACATCCGCCTGCGCACAGATCACATATGGCAGTGAATGGGTGCGCACGGTCATGCGCTGTCAAGCGCAGCACCGTGCGCTCCCATTATAAAGATAGGGGCTTGTGGTGCTGCGGTCACATTGCGGATCCCTCCGCAGCTGCGGAGGGGTCCGCAAATGTGAAGGTAGCCTCACACTCACTTGCCACTCTGTCTCCCCCTCACCTGCTGGCTACAGTCCTGTAGCTTACAATTACTGATGTAATGATCTCCAAGTTCTTCTCCAACAATCTGAACACAGCACTGGCTGCTCTGGGACAGGTCACAGCCAGGAGTCACTGAACACATACACAGAGGTAGAGTGACTAATGAAGTGACCAATCATCTCATACTCCCTTGCTGCAGGGAGTGGACACACAGATAGGAGACAGCGTCACAGAGCCAATTGCTGCTCTTATATTATAAAGAAAATGAAATGAAAGTGCACTGTGTACAGCCAGTCCAGGCAAGCCTCAAACACTCCCAGCCCTCCTCCTCCCTAAACCCCCCTCCTCCCTCTCATCCCGATCACACACAGCTCAGCTGTCATTCTTATCTTCAGAGCACACAAACAGTGACTAACCGCAAACACTGTATTGCAGGACTCCGGAGCAGGGGACATCGCACTCAGCACATTATCTGACTGACTGTCTGCAGGTCACGATGCCGCCCCTGTCTTCTGACTCATGGTGCCGCCTGATACATTGTACTCCACTGGCTCATGAACGGTGCGGCCCTGAGTGTATTCCAATATGGTTTGCAACCTGGCACCAACACCTGAAAAGTACAACAATTAAAATGAGACAAACAATCAACTAACACATTAGACACCACAGAAACAAACTTCGCCTTCAACCAAATATTATTCTCCAAACATACGAGAACTAGATGCCTCAACAAGTTCACCACCATTAAGTTTTTTTGAAGTGAGGTAGTTTAGCGCAAAAACAAAATTCTTGCCGAAGTATAAAGCAGAATTTTATTATTTGACAACAACCTTCCCCAAACCACCACTGATACCAATAGCGTGAAAATGTTCAACAGAACTTTATTATTCAACTAGTAAAAAGGCCCGATGCAATTGCATCGGGAGCGCGGTGAAATGAATTGTGTGTATACAGGCGGGTCAGTGGGTAGCAGAGTATAGAGGCGGCTGTGTGGGCAGCCGAGTATAGAGGCGGCTGTGTGGGCAGCCGAGTATAGAGGCGGCTGTGTGGGCAGCCGAGTATAGAGGCGGCTGTGTGGGCAGCCGAGTATAGAGGCGGCTGTGTGGGCAGCCGAGTATAGAGGCGGCTGTGTGGGCAGCCGAGTATAGAGGCGGCTGTGTGGGCAGCCGAGTATAGAGGCGGCTCTATGGGTAGCAGGGCAGTGTGGGTGAGTGGGGGGAGTGAGGGCATAGGGGGGGTAAGAGGAGTGTGCGGGGGCAGTGTGGGGAGTGAGGGCATAGGGGGGGATAAGAGGAGTGAGCAGGGGCAGTGTGGGGAGTGAGGGCATAGGGGGGGATAAGAGGAGTGAGCAGGGGCAGTGTGGGGAGTGAGGGCATAGGGCGGGATAAGAGGAGTGAGCAGGGGCAGTGTGGGGAGTGAGGGCATGGGGGGGTAAGAGGAGAGAGCAGGGGCAGTGTGGGGAGTGAGGGCATAGGGGGGGGTAAAGAGGAGAGAGCAGGGGCAGTGTGGGGAGTGAGGGCATAGGGGGGGGGTAAGAGGAGTGAGCAGGGGCAGTGTGGGGAGTGAGGGCATAGGGGGGTAAGAGGAGTGAGCAGGGGCAGTGTGGGTGAGTAGAGGGTAAGCAGGGGCAGTGTATGAGTAGATCTGAGGGGCGGTGGGCCTGTAAGGTTAGTTGAGGAGGGGAGGGGGGGGGGTTAGGCTGGAATGAGAATGTGGCGCCAATGTTGCCCCAGCGCCCCTGTAAGGTTAGTTGAGGAGCGTGGGATGATAGCAGACTGCAGCCCCGCCGGGTGTTACCTGTGAGAAGCTGGGGCGGGCACTGTGTGTGATGAAGGCGGCGGTGCAGGTGGCGGCGGGCCGTTGTGTAAAGCCGCTCCCCCTGTCTGCTGCCTGAGGGCTCGCACTGTGGAATGGTCTGTGCGGCCGGGGGGAGCGGGAGGTGCCGGCTGGTGCCGTGCAGCGGGGGAGCGGGGGGTGCGTCCGGAGCGTGTAGCGGGGGAGCATGGGGTGGCGGCCGGTGCGTTGTAGCGGGCGTTTTGCGGGGGGCGGGCGGTGCGTCTAGCAGCCGTTTGCGGGCCGAATCTGCGGCTCGCGATGGCGCATGGGCGCCATCGCTCGCTCGCAGTGCCAGTGGCGCAAAGCATTCTGGATTCGGCTACAACGCCCGAATCCCAAACTGCGGATTATATAAATAGAAGATGGAGACCTATCGTATCGGGAGGCCCGCACCATCAGCCTCCCTGCTCCGCACCCTCAGCCTCTCCTCACAACTTCAGACTCCTGCAGCATCAGCCTCCCCATGCACCATCAGCCTCTCCTCGCACCCTCAGTCTCCCCCTGCAGCATGAGCCTCTCCCCGCACCCTCAGCCTCTCCCTGCAGCATCAGCCTCTCCCCGCACCCTCAGCCTCTCCCTGCACCCTCAGGTTTCTCCCAGCACCCTCAGCCTCTCCCCGCACCTCAGCCTCTCCATGCACCATCATCCTCTCCCCGAACCCAACCCTCAGCCTCCCCACACACCATCAGCCTCTCCTCGCACCTCAGCCTCCCCCTGCAGCATCAGCCTCTCCCCACACCCCCCAGCCACCCCCCGCAGCATCAGCTTCTCCCCGCACTGTCAGCCTCCCCACACACCATCAGCCTCCTCGCACCCTCAGCCTCCCCTGCAACATCAGCCTCTCCCCACACCCTCAGCCACCCCCCGCAGCATCAGCTTCTCCCCGCACTGTCAGCCTCCCCCCACACCATCAGTCTCTCCTCGCACCTGCAGCATCAGCCTCTCCCCGCATCTTCTGCTTCACCCTGTTCCCCTTCCCCCGCACAGTTTTACCACTGGTTGCTCTCAGGATTCCAAGGACCTGTGTGTCATCATGGGGTCAGGGGACGCGCAGGGTCACATGATCCCGCTGGCATCCCGAGAGCCGCCAGCGGTAACACTGTGTTGGGGGGACGAACTGATGCTGCGGGGTAAGGCTGATGCTGCGGGGGAGTCTGAGGGTGCGGGGAGAGGTGATGGTGTGTGGGGAGTGTCTGCCTGGAGTGCGGTGATTGCCATAAGAGACCTATAACTTGAGTCATCCAATTTGGTGTCTGGCACACTGCTGCCTGAGGGCTCGCACTGTGGAATGGACTGTGCGGCCTGGCAGCGGGGGAGCGGGGGGGGTGCCGGCTGGTGCGTGCAGCGGGGGAGCGGGGGGTGCCGGCCGTAGTGTGTAGCGGGGGAGCAGGGGGTAGCGGGCGTTTGCGGGGGGCAGGCGGTGCGTCTAGCAGCCGTTTGCGGGCCGAATCTCCGACTGTCTGCAGAGCTCGTCTACTGCAGTCAGTCAAGGACCTGCGGTGATGTCACAGTCACGTGACACCAGGTTACCATGGAGTAACCTGGTGTCACGTGACTGTGACATCACCACAGGTCCTGGACTGCAGTAGAAGAGCTCTGCAGACCTCGGAGCCTGCGGCAGCCACCGGAAGCCTGGAGGAAGCCTGGAGGAGACGGCGGGGGCTCGGGGAGAGGTGAGCATTAACTTTTTTTTTTTTTTTTTTACAGTAGTGCGGGTCTGCGGCTCGTGATGACGCTGCGCGTCATCACTCGCAGTCCCGCAAAGCATGTTGGGATTCGGCGACAACGCCCGAATTCCCAACTGCGGATTATATAAATAGATATACTACTACTCTGCCAAAAAGAAGGCCAGTGCTCAGGACACCACATATCACCTAAACAACAACCAATTCAGATATAAAGGAAAACCACATAAATAAGGGTACTTTCACATCAGCGGTTATTTGAAATCGCGGCAGATGCGGTGAAAAAATGCATCTGCCGCGATTACCGCATAACCGCTGTACTTGCGGCACACTTGCGGTAAGCCCCATGCAATGTCTATGGGGCTTGCGGTAAGGGTGCGGCAGGTGCGGCAAGTGCGGTTTCGGCACTTGCGGCAGGTGCGGCCGCGAAAAAAACCGCAGTCAGCCACGTTTTTTTTGCGGCCACACCTGCTGCAAGTGCCGATACTGCACTTGCCGCATCTGCCGCAAACCCGCATAGACATTCTATGGGGCTTGCTGCAACTGTGCCGCAAGTGCAGCGGTTTATGCGGTAATCGCGGCAGATGCGTTTTTTTCACCGCATCTGCCGCGATTTAAAAAAAACGCTGATGTGAAAGTACCCTAAGTCTGCTTTTAAATCCTGTGTTAACCTGATGTGCACACCTGGACAAGTGAGACCTCTAGTGGCAATAACAGATGTGCTCATCAGAATAACCCTAAGGCCGGCTTGACACCATGGCTTTCGGGACCTGGGGCTGTCCGGTGTGATCCGATTGTTTTGCCAATCCGGTTTCCATCTGTCCAGGAGGATCCGGGAGAATTTGTTTTTTTGTCCCGGAAACAAAATCGCAGCTTACTGTGATTTTCTGTCTGGGGCAAAAATCTGAACAAATTGGATACTCCCTAGTTCTCCTGGATGCGGCGCGATCTGGGTGCCCCCTAACATGGTAGTCTATGGTGCTGGATCCTACAGAAAATCAGTCCGGCTTCTGGATGCTGTGTGCTGAGGCTCAGCACCGGCCAATGCTGAAATCCAGCACCGTGGAGAGCACCCCGATGACATTTCAGGACTGCGGCTAGCGGGAGCTAGACGCGATATTGAAATTTCAGCAGGGACAGCTCCTGAAATCTGTGATCTGCCAATTCCGGCAGAAAACAGGACCAGAGGGCATATTTGCCCTCTGGTTCTGTTCTGTCCGGGGCTGTCAGGTTTTGTCCGATGCTTCCAGCAAAACCCGGACAGAACCTGGCAGCTCAAAACCGTGGTGTGAAGCCAGCCTAAGAGAAAACACAAAATTATCCAACAAAGACTGCCAAACTCATAAGGCTATGTATCTTTGCTGCGTATATATTGTGGGTTTTGCTGCGATTTTAGTGCAGATATGCTGCAGATCTGTCCAAAACATGCAGCAGCGTTTAGTGTAAATAAAAGTGTATGTAAACGCTGAAGACCTGTGCCCATGCTGTGGGTTTTGCCACGACGGAAATACAGAGATTTTTAGTGTGGGAAAATCTGCAGCATGTCATTGCTGTGATTTTCACCAGTAGAGCTCAATATTAGCTCCTAATAAGCAGATACCCAGCAGTGTTCACACAGTGAGTATTTGATGCATATTAGTGAGTACATTTTGCGAGGATGACATGGGGCTCTGCTGTATTTTTGGTCACCAGCCAGGTATAGCAGGCAGGTATGACCTGCCACCCAAACTCCAGCTGTCTATTTTTACCTGCCTGGTAATCAAAATACAGGAAGTCTTTTTTTTTATTATTTCTTGAAATAATTATAAAAAAATGATGTGGCGCTACAGTATGCTGTATTTTTGTTTTCCAGCTAGGTACAAACTAGGCAGCTGGGGGCTGGAATCCTTAGCATGGGGAATCCCAAGCATTCTGGGCCCCCACTCCCCCGCTATGAATTGCAGCCTGCAAACGCTCCAGAAAATAGCGCATTCATCATAGCGCCATTTTCTAAAACTGTACCCAGCTCTTCCAGTTACTCTGTGGCACTGACAGACTGGTAATAAGGGGCTAATGCCAGCTGAATATTGTCAGCTGGCACTAAGCCCAAGATTCCTAATGTTGGGCCAATGTTAGACCCAGCCATTAGGAACGCTATTAAATAGTAACGAATACACAACACAGAGAAAAATATTTCTATTAGAACAAAAAACGCAAACACATATTTAAAACTCCATCTTTATTACTCTCATATACCCTTCCACGATAATCTGCGACGTCCATTCCTGTGGAGACCCGAAACTGAATGTGTTTTGACTGTCACAGTGAACAGGGTGACACCACGGTGTGGGTCACATGAGGTCAAATAGAGCGACACCACATATCACCTAAAGAACAACTAACAGTGTCACGTTTTGATGCACCAAAATACAAAGATAAAGAAACACTGGATATGAATCAATCTTGAATCACACTACGACCTTTGAATTCAGATAAACCACATAAATAAGTCTGCTTTTAAATCCTGTGTTAACCTGATGTGCACACCAGGACAAGTGAGACCTCTAGTGGCAATAACAGATGTGCTGATCAGAATAACCCTAAGGCCGGCTTGACACCATGGCTTTCGGGACCTGAGGCTGTCCGGTGTGATCCAATTGTTTTGCCAATCCGACCTGAGGTGAACTTTCCCATGTGAAGCAGCAGGACCCGAATCGCGGTCTGCAGCGTTTTTATGTGCGTTGATAAAAAACGCATACTTGTTTGTTGAATGCAAGTCTATGAATGCGTTAACGCATCTGTTACATTGCGTTTGTGCTGCTGTACAACAGATCCGTTGTAATGCACAGCATAAAGCAATGTGAACCTAGCCTAACTCTTTACTTATTTTTTACTATACCAAATCGGAAAATTCATCAACAGATATCAAATTCTTACAAACTACAAAACCAGAACTTTCAAATAGAGGGATAAAAAAAAATCTTTAAAACTGTTATACACCAAATCTGCCATTTTCCTGTTTGGAAAGGCTTCTAGGAAAAACTCCATTCTTTCTCATTTCACTGATATTCGTGCCTTTCTAAAGCATATCCTTTGGATTTTGCTGTGCCTGCCCGATGCTCGCCTTCCTTTTAAAACAATGGAACATAGGATGATTACCAAGCAGAAGAAGCATTCGTGCTTATACCTACTGTTCTTCAGCCGAGTCATGAAGAATCATTATAAGCAAAGCAATAACCTTTTCTCAAACCACTCACATTAGGTGATGGCGACTATATTGTCCTGCCACAAATTGAGATCTCTGCTTGAGCATGAATTCAACATAGGCGGGCCGTCACACGCATCAATATCGGTAGCGATATTGCTAGCGATCACGTGCACGCCGCGATCGCTAACAATATCGCTCACATCGTTGGTGAGCTGTCACACAGACAGACTCACCAGCGATGTGGAGCAGCGAGATCGCTGGTAACTATGGTACACATCGGGTTACTAGGCGCCGTGCGGCGCTTAGTAACCGACGTTTACCATAGATACCATCTCCCAGCATAGGCTCTGCCGCTGGGAGATCGTTCATCGTGGTGTCACATACCACGATGAGGCAGATTGATCAAGAGATTATCGCTTGATATGAGCTCCGACTCACCAATCTGCGATCTAACAATCAAGTGATTTTACATTGTAAAATCACTTGATTGCACGCAGCGATGCACAAACGATATCGCTTAAGCGATCAAAACGCATATCGCTTAAGCGATATCGTGCATTATATTGATGCGTGTGACGGCCGCCATAGGTTGATATATTTTACACCCCAACTCAAATTTAAATTAACAGACAATTTTTGACTAAATTGATTGTTATAAGGGAGCCATGCTAAACCTCCAAAATTTCTGTACGCTTCCAAAATAATATCAAGATGGCAAAAAAAAATACTACATTTATCAGGACATTTTACGCCCATAAGGGCCGAAAAAATATAAAAAGCTTGTAGCCAATTTTGGAATTATCTAGGGACACCCCACCCCGTTCATGCTCTCTGTCATCGGGGTTTCTATCTTAGTTAATAGAATCCTTAAACGATGGTAATAGTGACAAGTCCACAAATTCATTATTTCATATCTTCTCCTTAATACTCAAAAGATGGAAATCCAGGGAGAGATATCACATGGCATAGCCTCTTTCATGCAAACCTCAATGACACTATCCCCTTTGGTAGTACGACTGGGGGACCACATGATCGGACTTCCTGTACCCACCATCCCTGTGCCAATAGTTGCTGTGTTAGCAAATGCTCATGCAATGTAAACGAAAACACATCCTGAAGTAGGGTGTTAGTTATAACATCATTACAATCTGGGGAAAGTCCTGCAATACCCTCACCCTCTTCTGTCCTCTCCTGCTGAAGTCTCGTCTTGTTCCCTGGGCATCTAAAGAAGCCTGCTGGGAGCAGCATCCTGTGCAGCATCACTCTGATTGCCAACATCTCGGGAACCCAAACCACAGACAGCTGGAGGGTTAAAGCTGGCATCCTGGTCTTCTTTCAGCCTAGCACTTCCCATGCCACTGGATAGCCAGGAGCTGGGCATGCCTGAAACACTGGAAAAAGGCTTTGCAGCTCCTATGTACTCCTGAAGTGCTGCATCCCTGAAGCCATTACCATTCTTGGGCTACTGCTGAACCTAGACGCCCCAGACATGCATCGGCCTGACACCTTCGCCTCTGTCAAGGACCTCCTCTATATCTCAGGGCTCTGTTTGACCTCACTTCTTGTGGTATGCGTTGCATCCGGCGACACTTCTTCGTGATCTGCAGGGAATATGACTAAGGAACTTTCGGCATCTTATAAACAGCGCTCCTGAACCACCCGCCTCTTACTACGACCTGTCTACTTCTTATGAACATATTATGAATGTATTATGAACATATACTTACACTCTGCGATCCCCAGGCTGGCATCTCTTCACCCAGATTTGCCTCCTGATCTACCTCCGTTTCAGATGAACTTTCCTTTAAATATTCAAAAATCACATGTACAATTAATAAATGATGTGGTATATTACTTGAGGTACTTACTTGAATGGTTAGGATAGTTCGCTCGGGGGAGCTCACACTTTCCATAATGTGGATGGATGAGTAGATGAATCCACTGTATCCCACCAGATTTTTAGACAGCTATAAAATAAAAAAGAATGATTAGTAGGGACAGACTTCAGGCAGGAACATGGTATTTTTGGACATATGCTATAGTCAGGTGAACCCAGTGAATGGATGGAGTGAGGAAGGATGGATAGAAGTTCAGTAGTACTGCAAAACACCATGAAGATCTCAGAAGCACTTAAACAAACATGTGATCCAGCAATTTTATACATATTTCAAGAAATGAGTGGCTAAAACTTAGTTCTGGGCATGCTCAGTATGAAAACATGATGCGTCTTAGCTGGATCCAACATCTATAGACCACCATATTATTTTATGCCTCTTTACAGTTTTGGCGCGGTTTTTTAACAATACCAAAAAAAGGCCACATTTTGTGTTTCCAGAGTTGGTTAACAAAAACATTTCTGCCGGTTACAGCTGGAATCTGATGCAACCGGATGCAAACGCTCGAACCCAAGTGGCCATTGAAAAATCAATGGGCACTAACTGGATTCGGTTTTGAAAATGAGACCCGATCCCTGCCGGATGCAAAAAAACAGTAGTGTGAAAGCACCCATAAAATGGATCAGGAGTGCCTCCATAATTATGGGATTAGCCAATTGAAAGATAATCCAAATTTTCTTGTCAGGAACCACAAGGGAGGGGGTTAAATACACAACTCCAGGATACTTCCACTTTATCATTCCACCAATTATTATCCCAAAACTAAAAAAGGCAAGAATGCATCTCCAGGGAAAAAACTTTGCCAGTAACCTGAATCTCCTGCCAATCCAGAGAGCCATTCACCTTGAGAAAAATCTCAGAAACAAGGGCAATTACCTACACAGCCATATAAAATACCATAGATGTGCCTTATAATCCCATGCGCCCTTGTTGCTCATGGCAATGGACTTTCAGGAGACCTGCAGTGATTCACTGCCTTTGCTTCTTAGACCCTGCTTATAAGCAGGATTTAACAGGTCACCAAAACCTGCAATCATTAGATAACCTTAAGGTACCATCACACGGGGCGATATCACGGCAACATCGCCGGCAACTCCGGGGTGTGACGAAGTTGCCGCAACCTCGCAACTTAGTTGCCGCGTGTTACAGGGCGATTTTTATGGCGATAAGTTGATGAGCAGAGTTGCCAGGTTTCCCAACATGTTGGGAAACCTGGCGATGTTGCTTTGGCGATCTGCTGCGATCACTCCGTGTGACACGGCAACAGCGATGTTGCTAGCAACTTCTGAGATCGTCAAAGCAATCCTGAGGCTGGCCATGTTTGTCTCCTCGCCCCTTCTGCGTTGATTGGTGGATGTGACTGCGTTCCGATTGGCTGCCATTGGTGAAGACGCCATATGTGATGTTTGTGCGTTCATCAGCAGACTGCTGTTGATGCTCTCGACAATCAATAGGGTATAATGGTGTGCACACCGCGTAGGTGGTGAGTGGAGGTGCCAACTAACAGGATTTCTTCAATCCCAGTAAATACAAATATGGATACAAAGTTGCACACTCCTTTAGATGTTTTTGATGCAAGGTCTATTATGAACAGTTAATGACCACAGATGTCAATGCGTTTCGGCTTTAACCAAAGCCTTGATCACGACAATTGGCAGGTCTAGGTCATGAAATGTTCTAGGATAAGATTGGAAAGAGGCGTCTTTCCTTGGTGAGCTCATTCCTACCAGGACTCTGATGGGGGCGGACCTATCACTGAAAGAAGGATCGTGCTGAAAAACGCCTATCCCCATTTGGGAATTATTGAAATATAGCAAACCACCTTAATCGAGCGTTCGCCACCAAGGAAAGACGCCTCTTTCCAATCTTATCCTAGAACATTCCATGACCTACACCTGCCAATTGTCGCGATCAAGGCTTTGGTTAAAGCCAAAAACGCGTTGACATCTGTGGTCATTAAACTGTTCATAATAAACCTTGCATCAAAAACATCTAAAGGAGTGTGCAACTTTGTATCCATATTTGGATGCTCTCGACAATGCACAAATGTTTATATACAAAGGAGCGTAGTAATTTAATTATTCTAGTCAATTCCTATTGCGTGATCTGTTTGGCCACCTCTCCTGCAATGTTGTCAAGTAGCATGTGTGTGTACAGTGCACTTGATGCGATGTGGAAACATAACTTTGTTGTGATGTCCAAATGTCGCATATGGTACTAATTGTGCTACTGTATATGTTTGCACTTACACAAAGAAGACCCCACATGACACCCCAGAATACTGACTCCTATCATGTCCGTTTGCCATGTCCTACGCAAAGAGCGTCTCCTTGCGGCTTCCCTCTTGGTTACGCGGTGGCATACATAAAAGTGTGTACTCTGTCTCCAGGCACCGCTTTTGTGTTGTGTGTTTTTGTGCTGTGATGTAATGACGTCCTAGGACATTGTTCCACGCCTTACCGGTGCTTTACCTTCCCCTGCAGAGATCATCATGGCGTCATCACAGAGAGCAGCACCATGGGGGAAGGCTGAGTTGATGCTTCTTATAGATCTGTGTGATATCAAAGATTATTGGTGCGAGTATCAACACTGCCACCAACGCCTCCATAAGCAGGCTATCCTGCGGCGGATTAAGAGGGCCCTGTTGAGGAGACTTGCTGTGGAGAGGAGCTGTAATCAGATTCACAAAAAAATTGCTGATCTGAAATTTAAAGCTCCAAAACGGATTGCCTACATATGTGAACGCATCTGAAGGAGACGTGGTGCGTGGTGAGTATATATACTTTGAACATGCACATATGCTTTATTTACACAAAAAAGACATGTTTGACAGCACATGCAAGTGTACCCCGTCACATACTGTCCCACAGTGTTTGATGCTGTTACACTGTGCAGGTGCAGGCTATGCAAAATACAACTTTAACCTGCAGCATACACTCCTGTGTTTACCATTTGAGAACCTACACATGCTTTGACAAACACAAGAGCAACAATTAGATGCGTACAAAGGCTGAAGTGAGCATCTGCATCTTCAAACTGATGTAAGGGCAGACATTAATAACATTTTAAAGATGTTGCTTGGTGTGTCTTGTATGGTACCCAGTACCCTGTTGTGGAGAATGCGTATATGTAGTGTAGCCCTAACATTTCTGTATTTTGCAACATGGCCCTTGAAAGACATGGTCCATGTGAGTTCTGTTGGATAATACTGTCAACCATGATAGCTATAGAGGGGTGAGTTTGGGTGTAAATTTGCAGTGTCTGTG
>JARQOC010000003.1:466099563-466259537 GCA_033576535.1 Allobates femoralis
AAATTGTTAAAAAAAAATGCCATATCAAACAGCTTGAGCCTAAAACACCCCACATGGCGTACTACAAAAAGAAAACCTTTTATTAAAAGTTTAGGTTTACAAATTTAAGTATGTCGTCTTTATTTTTTGGAGTCACACAAGGGTCAAACAAATGTCACTGTAAAAAAAGTTATTTGGGGGACATTCGTTAAACATGGAGTTATGGTGGAGGTGTCCCAACACATGTACATCTGCATACAGGATGTTGCCAACACTGTGCTGCAGGAGGAAGTAAACCAACCTCTGTATGTGTGTTTAAAAACATATTGGACATTGTTTTCTTGATATGTGAAAAAATAACAAAAAAAAAGGTCCCACTGAACCGTTCATACAAGCAAAAGTCAAGGATGCAAAATGGGAAAAACGTGTTTTAGCACGTTCCAAAAACGTGTACCCACATAGGGCCAAGCATCATATGTACTCAATGTTAATTATAATGTCATTCATAAACCTCCAAAAGTAATGTTTATGTGGCCAGCAGGAATGACACACATACTTCATGGTTTCCCAAATATTTTGATTGTAAAGTTCCAATCATTTACACATTTACTACCGGACACCAGTATGTGGTTTAGATAACCAGAAAAATGTCATATTTTATTCACACTCATGTCCAAATCAAAAATGACTGAACATTCAGGCCAAACATAAAGATCCTTGACATAGTGTATAAAGATTCCGGTACTCAGGTGCACCATCCTCATCAAAGTCCACTGCAGGACGTGACGTGGCTGAGGCCACCATATCCCGATGGTAATATGGACTTGGTCTATGCTGAGGGAAAGGTGCTCTATGCTCCCTCAGCATGTCATGAGTTACTCCGGGCATAAACATAGGTGGCCTAGGATACAGGGACACTGACTGATGCTCTGGGGGTTGAGCTAAGATGGTTTGGGAGTTCAGTGTCCCAGCATCGACGGCGTCGAGGGCAAGGTGGACAACCCTCTCCACATCTCGTCTCTTTTCCTGGTACAGTCTCGACACCCGTTCGCTCACAAGCTGACCAATCGCAGCACTTGGTCTGTTCTCTAGCACCCTCTTCACCCAACTGCCAAGCTCCGTTGTTGGCGGAGCTGCTGGTTGTCGTCGCTGGCGCATTGAGACACTGGGGGCAGGGTGCTGCTCCGCAGCACTGTGATCAACCAGAAGCTCCCCCGTAGATGTGGATGGGGGAGTGTCACCAATGGATGTGGACTGCTGGCTGGAGCCCATGTCTTGAGGGTCCTGCAAAGGGGAAACAAAGCTAAAAATTTTTTTACAAAAACCCAGAGCCAAAAAGCAATTCTGAAACACAACCATCTGTTGGTTGATTGATTGTGAGATTTTCAAACAAGTGACCGGATCAATTTTCAAAAACTAACATGATGTAAATACTTAAGTCCCAAAAAAAGTTTGAGAAAAGTATTATAGGAGTGATACCTTTATTAGCTAACAAGAAAAATTATATTTGTAAGCTTTCAGAACTCAAGGCTCCTTCATCAGACAATATCACAAATGAATTACTGAGACATTTAAATACAAAATACAGTAGGAATAAGGAAATGGAGGTGTGCTAAGGAAATTGAAATAAAGTCTTTGTTAATGATGTAGATGACTTGCAATGGTCTTTTACACATCAGAAGATCTTCTTGTGGAAGTGTTAATTGTGTCTAGGTAATGAGTCATGAATCCAGGTGTCAAATTAAGCCCTTTTGTTAGGGATTGGAAGATTCTTATGAATTTGAAATCCCAGATTTTATGTTCTCTGTCATTTTTTTAAGTCACCTTTCAATATCAGGACTGTTAGGTCCACCATGCTGTGTCCAGGCTCAGAAAAGTGTATTCCTACAGGCATGTCCAGCTTATTTTTTATTGTATGCCTATGTAAATTCATCCTTGTTTGTAGCTTTTGCATTGTTTCCCCAATATACATTCCTGTAGTGCACTTTGTGCATTGTATCATATACACCACATTGGAGGATGTACATGAAAAGAAGTCCATGATCTTATAGTCCTGGTTTGTGTTGGGTATAGGGACTGTATCTGTTGGTGATATGTGGGCACAGGTCTTGCATTTCTTGCTGTTACAGGGGAATGTGCCAGTCTTTGATGGTGATGTGAAGACACTTCTGACAAGGAGATTCCTTAGGTTGGGGGGCTGTTTATAGGAGAGCAGTGGCAGTTCTGGGAATATGGCTTTAAGTCTGTGGTCTTTGTGGAATATGGACTGAAGATCAGCACCAATTTTCCTTAGTATGTTCATGTGAGGATTGTATGTGATCACAAGAGGCACCCTACTGTTGTCCTCCTTCTGTTTGTAATCCAGGAGGCTGATTCTTGGGACCCTTGCAGCTCTGTGGATCTGTTCATCTATTACCAGTGGATGGTATCCTTGATTTAGGAATGTTTTCCTCAGTGATAGTAGTTGTAGTTCCCTGTCTTCATTGTTTGAACAGATCCGAATGTACCTCAGAGCTTGACTTTAGATTATTGATTTTTTTTGTGTGTCTTGGATGGAAGCTGTTTCATCTCAGGTATGCCGGACGTCCTGTGGGTGTATGGTAAATAGACGTTTGTACGGATTGTCTTTAACGTATATGGTTGTGTCCAGAAAATGTATTTGTGACTTTGAAAAGTTGAGAGTGAGCTTGATAGTAGGGTGAAACTTGTTGAAGTTGTTGTGGAAGGTAAGCAGATCATCCTTTGACCCTGACCAGATTATTAGTAGGTCATCAATATAGCAGACGTATGCTAGATGTTTGATAGTACAAGATGCCAAAAAGTCATGTTCTAGTTTAGCCATAAACAGGTTAGCATACTGTGGTGACATTTTGCTTCTCATGGCACTGCCCATACACTGTTGGTATATATTGTCCCCAAAGGAAAAATAGTTGTGCTGGAGTACAAACCTGATGAATTGCAGGGCTGGTTCTGTGGCCAGATTGTTTTTTTGGAGGAAATATTTGCATGCAGCAATCCCATCTTGGGAGGAATGCTGGAGTAAAGGGACTCTACATCCATGGTGGCTAATATTGTATCCTCTGGAAGTGGACCCAGGGCTGACAATTTGTAGAGAATGTCTGTGGTGTCCTGGATGTAGCTGGGTGTTTGCCTCACCAAGTGTTTTAGAATGTTCTCCACCCAGCCAGAGATATTCTCGGTTAATGTCCTAATACCAGAGATGATGGGTCTCCCTGGATTGCTTTCTTTATGTATTTTAGGTAACATGTAGAAGGTACCTGTGTTTGGGGTTGTTTGGTATTAGGTCCAGTAGAAAGGATGACATAGAGTCGAACCCATTGATGATCTTTGTTAAATCCTCTTTGTATTTTTGGTGGGATCTTCCTGAATGGGGGTGTAGTATTTTTTGTCCAAGAGTTGCCTGTGTGCTTCTTGGATGTAGTCCGACAAATTCATAATCACTACAGCTTCTCCTTTATCTGCTGGTTTAATGATGATATTATTGTTGGATTTTAAGGATTTTATGGCTTTTCTTTAGTCCATGCTGATATTGGTTGGTACTTTGAGGCCTTTGTCCAAAATGTCAGATTTTACTTTTTTACGGAAACAGTCTATGTAGTGGTCCAGAGTTTGGTTGTGCCCAGGTGGTGGGGTCCAGTCTGTCCTCTTTTTCTCTTTTGGTGTGTCTTCCATGTTGATTTGTGATGTATCATCTGTGTGATCATGGAAGAATTCTTTTAGTCTTAATTTGCAGAAGAATTCCTCAATATCACTACAGAACTGAGCAGTGTCAAGTTGTTTAGTGGGACAGAAGGTTCTATAGACCCTTTGATAGAACCTTCATTTCTGGCATATTTGGCTCATACTGTGAGAGGTTCACAACAGATTATGATGTATTGAAATTCTGTAAATTTGGCTTACCTTCCGCTACATTGAGCCCTGCTTTCTTCCTGAGTCTGTTGAGTTTCTTTTTCTTGTTAATAATTAGGTGGTATTGTAATTTGTTATAAAAGTCCTGTAATGTCTCCTTGGTTGGACGTGAACCAGGTCCTTATGTTTTGACTTGTAGAGATTTTATGTCTTTTTGGACGTTTCTCTTTTTGTTGTAGGAAAATCCAATGAGGTGATTCCGTAGTCTCTTAGATGATCTGTAGCAAAGTTTCTGTGAAAAGTGTGTATTGTAGGTAAATTGAGTTCCTTATCATTAGACCTTTAGGGATCAAGTTTTCCTTCTTGCATCTGGATAGAAAGAAGATGTCGCTGTTCAGTTGTGCCAGTTTCTTCAGTAGGTTTTTCAGATCCATTTGTGTTCGGTACATAGGGGTATCTTCCATTCTTCACAATACAAAATAATATTGTGGTACCGTATTAGCCAGAAAAATCGATGTAAATAGTTAAGTCCCAAAAAAAAGTTTGAGAAAAGTATTATAGGAGTGAAACCTTTATTGGCTAACAAGAAAAATTATTAGTGATGAGCGAGTACTAAAATGCTCGGGTGCTCGAAGCTCGGGCCAAGCATCCCGAGATACTCGTGTACTCGGCCCGAGTACCGAGCCCAATGTTATCCTATGGGAGACAAAAGTATTTTTATGAAATGACTGCCGGCAGCATGGAAAAACCCTAAAAATGTCACAAAAGAGTGCTGAAATGACATGGCAACACCATGGGGAAGACCCCTGGAAGCATTTCTCACTCAAAAGTCACAGCTGTGAACAATCTTATCCGAGTTTCACACCAATTTTACGGAGTCACCAGAAAACCTTCCAAAATGATACCAAAATGAATATTTAGGGTGGAAATGTTAAGGGCACATACCCAATAGTGAGATATAGCTGGTGTATGTTACTTTTCGTGATTACATGAAACATTTTACGTGAAAACATTGTGCGGCACTCCGATGTCCTGAGAAGAGACGTACATGAAGCCCTGTCTTGAAATAATGTGCCCATTTTGAGGAACTGGGTCTATTGTAGTATTTTCCTTTGCCAGGGCAGTCCAAAATTTGGAGGTTCACCAATGACCCTGGATAGAGACGTGCATGAGGGCCTGTAAACCTGAAGTGGGTGTATAGTAGTATAGCCCTTTGGCCAGGGCAGCCAAAAATTGGGAGGTTCAACAATGACCCATGCATACAGACATGTAGTAGGGCCTGTAACCTCAAGTGGGTGTATTGTAGTATAGCCCTTTGGCCAGGGCAGCCAAAAATTGGGAGGTTCAACAATGACCCATGCATACAGACATGTAGTAGGGCCTGTAACCCTCAAGTGGGTGTATTGTAGTATAGCCCTTTGGCCAGGGCAGCCAAAAATTGGGAGGTTCAACAATGACCCATGCATACAGACATGTAGTAGGGCCTGTAACCCTCAAGTGGGTATATTGTAGTATAGCCCTTTGGCCAGGGCAGCCAAAAATTGGGAGGTTCAACAATGACCCATGCATACAGACATGTAGTAGGACCTGTAACCCTCAAGTGGGTGTATTGTAGTATAGCCCTTTGGCCAGGGCAGCCAAAAATTGGGAGGTTCAACAATGACCCATGCATATAGACATGTAGTAGGGCCTGTAACCCTCAAGTGGGTGTATTGTAGTATAGCCCTTTGGCCAGGGCAGCCAAAAATTGTGAGGTTCAACAATGACCCATGCATACAGACATGTAGTAGGGCCTGTAACCCTCAAGTGGGTGTATTGTAGTATAGCCCTTTGGCAGGGCAGCCAAAAATTGGGAGGCTCCACATTGTCCCTGGATAGAGACGTGCATGAGGGCCTCAAAACATTTTTCCCATTGAAAAGGAGCGGGTATCCTGTCGTTGTAATGGCGATTCAAAAAGAATGGGCGTAAAAAATTTACCACTTGGGGTATACCTGAAACAACAGCCTAACTATTGTAACGGTCATCATGGTGGCACATGAGGAGAAGGAGGAGCAGTCCAGCGATTAGCCAAGGAAGAGGAAGACGACGTGGTGGATGATCCAGTAGCTGACCCAACCTGGCAGGAGGATATGCAGAGCGAGGACAGCAGTGCACAGGGGGAGGGAGGCTTAGCATCCCAACAGGCAGTACGAAGCAGGGTCGGGTCCGCAGGCAGAAGGCAGGCAACCGTTCCCCGGAACAACACGACACAAGGTGCCTGTGCAAATGTTAGGTGTTCCCGAGTCTGGCAGTTTTTTAAGTTGGCTCCAGATGACTCTAAAAAGGCCATTTGCAACACCTGCCATGCCAGCAGCAGCAGGGGTATGAAAACTAGCAGCCTGACCACCACCAGCATGATGAGGCACATGTCAGCCAAGCACCCGACTTTGTGGGAAGTACAACAGAGTCGAGGAGCGGTGCTTACTGATGTCACTGCTACGTCTTCGCGTGTTGTGCGTGCGAGCCAATCCCCTGTACATGCTGGCCGCGAACAAGCCTCCGGCCCTGCACCTGAAGTTGCCCACGCACAAATTACCCCACCATCAAGCACGTCCTTGTCCCAGCGCAGCGTTCAATTATCCATTCAGCAAACCTTTGAACGCAGGCGCAAATACGCTGCCAACGCCCCACATGCCACAGTCCTGAATTATCACATTTCGCGACTCATAGCGGTAGAAATGTTGCCTTTCCAGCTGGTGGAGATGGAAGCATTGCGCGACCTGATGGCGGCTGCTGTCCCACGTTACTCGGTCCCCAGCCGCCACTATTTCTCCAGATGTGCCGTCCCCGCATTGCATAACCACGTGTCCAACAGCATCACACGTGCCCTGAACAACGCTGTTTCAGTCAAAGTCCACCAAACCACAGACACGTGGACAAGTGCTTGTGGGCAAGGCGGCTACATCTCCTAGGCAAAACACTGGGTTAATATTGTGGAGGCTGGGACACAGTCTGAGCGAGGGACGGAACACGTCCTTCCCACAGCAAGGATAGCAGGTCCTACCTCTGTCAGGGTTTCACCGACACTCTACAGCTCCGGAATGTCATGCTCTTCATCCTCCTCCTCCTCCTCATCCTCATCCACTGTACCCTCCACACCAGTCCCTAGCTGGAAGCACTGCAGCACTGCCTCCGCGAAGCGGCAACAGGCTGTGCTGAAGCTAGTCTGCATAGGTGACAAACCCCACAATTCAGAAAAGGTGTGGACAGCTCTGAAACAGCAGGCAGATCACTGGCTCACACCTCTGAACCGAAAGCCAGGAAAGGTCGTGTGTGACAATGTCCGGAACCTGGTGGCAGCTTTCAGGCGAGGCCAGCTGACGCATGTTCCATGCGTGGGCCATGTGCTCAACCTGGTGGTTCAGAGGTTACTAAAGTCATACCCAGAGCTGTCTGAACAGCAGGTAAAAGTTCGCCGTCTGTCTGCACATTTTCGCAAGTCACCTGCTGCTTCAGCCGGCCTTGCCGGCTTTCAGTGCCGTTTGCGTCTTCCGGCCCACAGACTGGTGTGTGATGTCCCTACGCGTTGGAATTCAACTCTGCACATGTTGGTCAGGATATGTGCGCAGAAGAGGGCAGTTGTGGACTACCTCCATCACCTAAGCCGTCTGGAAATGGGTCAAGCTCCACACATAACACCTGAGGAGTGGAGATGGATGTCGGACCTATGTACCCTCCTCCAAAACTTTGAGGACTCCACCAAGATGGTGAGCGGCGATGACGCCATTATTAGCGTCACCATACCACTACTCTGCCTTCTAAAACGGTCTCTGCTGAAAAACAAAAAGGATGCATTGCAGGCCGAGCGCGATGACTTGGAGCAAGAAACAGTAGTGGGTGTGGGTGAAAACACACAGCCCAGCCTGATGTCATCACAACGTGCAGTGGAGGACTATGAGGAGGAGGAGGAGGAGGATGAAGACATGGAGCAACTCTATGGCCAAATTGATATGACATGCACACCACTCATACCCTCGATTCAGCGTGGCTGGCCAGAGGACAGTGGAGATGAGGAGGAGGAGGACAGCATGTTCAGTCATCGTGTTGGTCTGGATACTGAAGTGATGGCTGTTGAGAGTCTGGCGCACATGGCTGACTTTATGGTAAGCTGCCTGGCTCGTGACCCTCGCGTTCACAACATCTTGGCCGAAAATCAGTACTGGTTGGCAACACTGTTAGACCCACGCTACAAGGAGAACTTTATGTCTCTCATTCCTGAGGCGGAGAGGTCAGCCAAAATGCAGCATTTCCAGAAGGCCATAGTCACGGAAGTAGGCAAATCATTCCCCTCACAAAACGCTACCGGCATAGGTCAGAAATCGGTGGACAACCAAGGCGTACGGCCGAGAGGTGCACAAGTCCAATCCGCCAGAGGTAAGGGAACAGTCTTTACGATGTGGGACAGTTTTCTTAGCCCCTCACGTACCACAGCCCCTGAGATGCGGGGTAGTGCCACAAGAAATGCTAAGTTTGGCCAGATGCTGAAGGAGTACCTTGCAGATCAAACAACTGTACTGCTAGATTCCTCTTTGCCTTGCAATTATTGTGTCTCCAAGCTGGACACGTGGCATGAATTGGCTCTCTACGGCTTGGAAGTCCTGGCCTGCCCTGCCGCTAGCGTTTTGTCAGAGCGTGTTTTCAAAGCCGCAGGTGGAATCATTACTGATAAACGCACCCGCGTGTCAACTGAAAATGCTGACAGGCTGACTCTGATCAAGATGAACAAGGGTTGGATTGGGCCAGACTTCAACACACCACCAACAAATGACAACTGAATTTAAATTTTGTTATGGGAATTTGCCATATACATCCACTCACCCATGGGTACACACTTCTGGACTTCCGAGTGTCCAAGTGTGGGATCAGTAATGTCCGTGGACGTGTACTCGGCCTGGCGGTAGGAAGGAGGATCAGGTTGGGAAATGTGCGGTGCAGTATCACGGCTACTGACACTTGACCGTGTGGAAGACAGGGTGTTTGTGGAGGTGCCAATCTGACTTGAAGCATTATCCACTATCCAAGTAACAACCTGTTGACACTGGTGTTGGCTCAAGAGCGGTGTACTGCAGCGGGCCCCAAGAATTTGGGACAGGACGTGTGAGTGAGTAGATGTGCTCCCTTCTTGTTACGAAATTAGTGCTTGCACACAACCTCGGCCTCTGCCTGCACCACCATCACGTTCACTTCCTTGTTCCTTGCCAACGCCCTTGCGCATTTTGCTTGTATACAGCGACACCAGTCTGGTGACTGTAATGGTCACAGGAGATTAGGATTTTAGTCCCTAACCTGTATCAAGGTACTACGTACACCAGTCTGGTGACTCTAATGGTCACAGGAGAGTAGGATTTTAGTCCCTAACCTGTATCAAGGTAGTACGTACACCAGTCTGGTGACTCTAGTGGTCACAGGAGATGAGGATTTTAGTCCCTAACCTGTATCAAGGTATGACGTACACCAGTCTGGTGACTGTTCAGATCACAGGAGATTAGGATTTTAGTCCCTAACCTGTATCAAGGTATTAAGTACACCAGTCTGGTGACTGTTCAGATCACAGGAGATTAGGATTTTAGTCCCTAACCTGTATCAAGGTATCAAGTACACCAGTCTGGTGACTGTTCAGATCACAGGAGATTAGGATTTTAGTCCCTAACCTGTATCAAGGTATCAAGTACACCAGTCTGGTGACTGTTCAGATCACAGGAGATTAGGATTTTAGTCCCTAACCTGTATCAAGGTATTAAGTACACCAGTCTGGTGACTGTTCAGATCACAGGAGATTAGGATTTTAGTCCCTAACCTGTATCAAGGTATCAAGTACACCAGTCTGGTGACTGTTCAGATCACAGGAGATTAGGATTTTAGGCCCTAACATGTATCAAGGTATTAAGTACACCAGTCTGGTGACTGTTCAGATCACAGGAGATTAGGATTTTAGGCCCTAACCTGTATCAAGGTATGACGTACACCAGTCTGGTGACTGTTCAGATCACAGGAGATTAGGATTTTAGGTCCTAACCTGTATCAAGGTATTAAGTACACCAGTCTGGTGAATGCAATGGTCACAGGAGAGTAGGATTTTAGTCCCTAACCTGTATCAAGGTAGTACGTACACCAGTCTAATGACTGTTCAGATCACAGGAGATTAGGATTTTAGTCCCTAACCTGTATCAAGGTATTAAGTACACCAGTCTGGTGACTGTTCAGATCACAGGAGATTAGGATTTTAGGCCCTAACCTGTATCAAGGTATTAAGTACACCAGTCTGGTGAATGCAATGGTCACAGGAGAGTAGGATTTTAGTCCCTAACCTGTATCAAGGTAGTACATACACCAGTCTGGTGACTGTTCAGATCACAGGAGATTAGGATTTTAGTCCCTAACCTGTATCAAGGTATGACGTATACCAGTCTGGTGACTGTTCAGATCACAGGAGATTAGGATTTTAGTCCCTAACCTGTATCAAGGTATGACGTACACCAGTCTGGTGACTGTTCAGATCACAGGAGATTAGGATTTTAGGCCCTAACCTGTATCAAGGTATTAAGTACACCAGTCTGGTGAATGCAATGGTCACAGGAGAGTAGGATTTTAGTCCCTAACCTGTATCAAGGTAGTACGTACACCAGTCTGGTGACTGTTCAGATCACAGGAAATTAGGATTTTAGTCCCTAACCTGTATCAAGGTATGACGTACACCAGTCTGGTGACTGTTCAGATCACAGGAGATTAGGATTTTAGGCCCTAACCTGTATCAAGGTATTAAGTACACCAGTCTGGTGACTGTTCAGATCACAGGAGATTAGGATTTTAGGCCCTAACCTGTATCAAGGTATGACGTACACCAGTCTGGTGACTGTTCAGATCACAGGAGATTAGGATTGTAGGCCCTAACCTGTATCAAGGTATGACGTACACCAGTCTGGTGACTGTTCAGATCACAGGAGATTAGGATTTTAGGCCCTAACCTGTATCAAGGTATTAAGTACACCAGTCTGGTGACTGTTCAGATCATAGGAGATTAGGATTTTAGGCCCTAACCTGTATCAAGGTATGACGTACACCAGTCTGGTGACTGTTCAGATCACAGGAGATTAGGATTTTAGGCCCTAACCTATATCAAGGTACGACGTACACCAGTCTGGTGACTGTTCAGATCACAGGAGATTAAGATTTTAGTCCCTAACCTGTATCAAGGTATTAAGTACACCAGTCTGGTGACTGTTCAGATCACAGGAGATTAGGATTTTAGTCCCTAACCTGTATCAAGGTACTATGTACACCAGTCTGATGACTCTAATGGTCATAGGAGAGTAGGATTTTAGTCCCTAACCTGTATCAAGGTAGTACGTACACCAGTCTGGTGACTCCAATGGTCACAGGAGATGAGGATTTTAGTCCCTAACCTGTATCAAGGTATGACGTACACCAGTCTGGTGACTGTTCAGATCACAGGAGATTAGGATTTTAGGCCCTAACCTGTATCAAGGTATTAAGTACACCAGTCTGGTGACTGTTCAGATCACAGGAGATTAAGATTTTAGGCCCTAACCTGTATCAAGGTATGACGTACACCAGTCTGGTGACTGTTCAGATCACAGGAGATTAGGATTTTAGTCCCTAACCTGTTTCAAGGTATTAAGTACACCAGTCTGGTGACTGTTCAGATCACAGGAGATTAGGATTTTAGGCCCTAACCTGTATCAAGGTATTAAGTACACCAGTCTGGTGACTGTTCAGATCACAGGAGATTAGGATTTTAGGCCCTAACCTGTATCAAGGTATGACGTACACCAGTCTGGTGACTGTTCAGATCACAGGAGATTAGGATTTTAGGCCCTAACCTGTATCAAGGTATTAAGTACACCAGTCTGGTGACTGTTCAGATCACAGGAGATTAGGATTTTAGGCCCTAACCTGTATCAAGGTATGACGTACACCAGTCTGGTGACTCTAATGGTCACAGGAGATGAGGATTATAGTCCCTAACCTGTATCAAGGTAGTACGTACACCAGTCTGGTGATTCTAATGGTCACAGATTAGGATTTTAGTCCCTAACCTGTATCAAGGTACTACGTACACCAGTCTGGTGACTCTAATGGTCACAGGAGATGAGGATTTTAGTCCCTAACCTGTATCAAGGTAGTACGTTCACCAGTCTGGTGACTCTAATGGTCACAGGAGATGAGAATTTTAGTCCCTATGTCCTAACCTGGATCAAGCTAGTAAGTACAACAGTCTGGTGACTGTAATGGTCACAGAAAAGCTTGGACTCCGATCTGGATCACCCTGCCTATATCCTCCGAGATTAGTCCTGAGAAGGACTGTTGTGGTCAGCTCAGCAGCAGTTTGCAGCCCTGCTCCAGATCTACCTATGAGGGCCGCAAATCTGTCCCTAAGCAGCAGCAGACACTGTCCCTACACTCACTGTCTGGATGCCTGTGTGCAGAGCACAGTGCGGCCGGGTCTTATAAAGGCTCGGTCACGCTGTGCAGGCCGGCCAATCACTGCAATGCCACAACTAACAGGGCTGTGGCATTGCAGTGGTCTGCCAGCCAATCCCTGCACGTGGGCTGGCTCTCAAAAGAGCGCCAACATGCAGAGATGACGACCACGAGCACAGCACGAGTATCGCGAGATTACTCGGTGCTCGCCGAGTAGCCCGAGTACAGTGATACTCGCGCGAGTACCGAGTAGTGGCGAGCATGCTCGCTCATCACTAAAAATTATATTTGTAAGCTTTCAGAGCTCAAGGCTCCTCCATCAGATAATATTACAAATGAATTACTGAGACATTTAAATACAAAATACAGTAGGAATAAGGAAATGGAGGTGTGCTAAGGAAATTAAAATGAAGTCTTTGTTAATGATGTAGATGACTTCCTCAATATCACTACAGAACTGAGCAGTGTCAAGTTGTTTAGTGGGACAGAATGTTAGACCCTTTGATAGAACCTTCATTTCTGACCTATTTGGCTCATACTGTGAGAGGTTCACAACAGATGATGATGTATTGAAATTCTGCAAATTGTCAGCCCTGGGTCCACTTCCAGAGGATACAATATTAGCCACCATGGATGTAGAGTTCCTTTACTCCAACATTCCTCACAAAGATGGGATTGCTGCATGCAAATATTTCCTCCAAAAAAACAATCTGGCCACGGAACCAGCCCTGCAATTCATCAGGTTTGTACTCCAGCACAACTATTTTTCCTTTGGGGACAATATATACCAACAGTGTATGGGCAGTGCCATAGGAAGCAAAATGTCACCACAGTATGCTAACCTGTTTATGGCTAAACACCTGGCTAAACACCTGGATTCATGAGTCATTACCTAGACACAATTAACACTTCCACAAGAAGATCTTCTGATGTGTAAAAGACTATTGCACGTCATCTACATCATTAACAAAGACTTTATTTCAATTTCCTTAGCACACCTCCATTTCCTTATTCCTACTGTATTTTGTATTTAAATGTCTCTAATTCATTTGTAATATTGTCTGATGAAGGAACCTTGAGCTCTGAAAGCTTACAAATATAATTTTTCTTGTTAGCCAATAAAGGTATCACTCCTAGAATACTTTTCTCAAACGTTTTTTTGGGACTTAAAGGGAACCTGTCACCTAATCTATGGCCCCTAAACTATCACTACCTGCCCCTACAGACCCTAACTAGCTCCCTAACCATCCCTGCCTGACCTAATATGGCTTTATAGAAGGTGAATTAAACACTTTATAAACTTACATTTTTTCCGTCTGTGGGGCGTTCCTGTCGGCTCTTGTCTGCAGGGCGGGGTCCCCAGAGCCGCGCTCCCCCCGCCTCGCTCCCTTCCTAACGCCCTAATGGGCGGCATTATGGATTTGAAGAGCGGGGGAGCCCAGTGGAATCATCCCGCCCCGCTCTTCATGACGCGGACCGGAAACCGCGTCATTTCCGGTCCGCGCATGCGTAGTGCCCCGGGTGAAGGCGAAGCCTAGTGCCGGCGTCGCTAAGCAACGATCGGCAGCGTCTTCGGAAGGTGAGTATCGGCGCCCCCCCCCCCTCCCAAACCAGCACATATATATGTGTGTGTAATCCACATGTACATATGGATTACACACACATATATATATATTCACTTTGATTAGGCACATTTCATATGTGCATCTATATATATATAATATATATATATATATGCACATATATATAGTTAGATTGTGTGTGTGTGTGTATACATACGTGTGTGTGTGTGTGTGTGTGCGTGTGTATACATACGTGTGTGTGTGCATGTGTATACTTACGTGTGTGTGTGTGCATGTGTGTGTATACTTACGTGTGTGTGTGTGCATGTGTGTGTATACTTACGTGTGTGTGCATGTGTGTGTATACTTACGTGTGTGTGTGTGTGCATGTGTATACATATGTGTATGTGTGTGTGTGCATGTGTATACATACGTGTATGTGTGTGTGTGCATGTGTATACTTACGTGTGTGTGTGTGTGCATGTGTGTGTATACTTACGTGTGTGTGCATGTGTGTGTATACTTACGTGTGTGTGTGCGTGTGTATACATACGTGTGTGTGTGTGCATGTGTATACTTACGTGTGTGTGTGTGCATGTGTGTGTATACTTACGTGTGTGTGTGCATGTGTGTGTATACTTACGTGTGTGTGTGTGTGCATGTGTGTGTATACATACTTGTGTGTGTGTGTGTGTGTGTGTGCGTGCATGTGTGTGTATACATACGTGTGTGTGTGTGTGTGTATACATACTTGTGTGTGTGCGTGTGTGTGCGTGCATGTGTGTGTATACATACTTGTGTGTGTGTGTGTGTGTGCGTGCATGTGTGTGTATACATACTTGTGTGTGTGCATGTGTGTGTATACATACTTGTGTGTGTGTGTGTGCGTGCATGTGTGTGTATACATACGTGTGTGTGTGTGTGTGTATACATACTTGTGTGTGTGCGTGTGTGTGGCGTGCATGTGTGTGTATACTTACGTGTGTGTGTGCATGTGTGCGCATACGTGTGTGTGTGTGCATGTGTGTGTATACATACTTGTGTGTGTGTGTGCGTGCATGTGTGTGTATACATACGTGTGTGTGTGTGTATACATACTTGTGTGTGTGCGTGTGTGTGCGTGCATGTGTGTGTATACATACTTGTGTGTGTGTGTGTGTGCGTGCATGTGTGTGTATACATACTTGTGTGTGTGTGCATGTGTGTGTATACATACTTGTGTGTGTGGTGTTGTGCATGTGTGTGTATACTACGTGTGTGTGTGATGTGTGTATACGTTGTGTGTGTGTGTGTGTGTGCATGTGTGTGTATACTTACGTGTGTGTGTGGGGTGCATGTGTGTGTATACTTACGTGTGTGTGTGTGTCGTGCATGTGTGTGTATACATACGTGTGTTGTGTGTGTATACATACTTGTGTGTGTGTGTGCGTGTGCGTGCATGTGTGTGTATACATACTGTGTGTGTGTGTGTGTGTGCGTGCATGTGTGTGTATACATACTTGTGTGTGTGTGTGTTGTGTGCGTGCATGTGTGTGTATAAATACTTGTGTGTGTGTGTGTGTGTAGTGGTGTGTGGTGTGTGATCATTTATACTATGTGTGTGTGTGTGTGGTGTGTGCGTGTCATGTGTGTGTGTATACATATTTGTGTGTGTGGTGTGTGTGCGTGCATGTGTGTGTATACATACTTGTGTGTGTGTGTGTGCGTGCATGTGTGTGTATACATACTTGTGTGTGTGTGCATGTGTGTGTATACATACTTGTGTGTGTGTGGTGTGTGTGTGTGCGTGTCATGTGTGTGTATGTATACGTGTGTGTGTGTGTGTTACATGTACTTGTGTGTGTGGTGTGTGTGTGTGCATGTGTGTGTATACTTACGTGTGTGTGTGCACGTGGTTTGGGCGTTGTGTGTGTATACATACGTGTGTGTGTGTGTGCATGTGTGTGTATACATACTTGTGTGTGTGTGTGTGTGCGTGCATGTGTGTGTATACATACGTGTGTTGTGCATGTGTGTGTATACATACTTGTGTGTGTGTGTGTGTGCATGTGTATATATATTTTGTAGAGAGAGAGACTGAGGGTGAGAGGGTCTGTGAGTTTTGTGTAACGCTGGGACCTGGGTGACGCAGTAAACTTCACCTGAGGTCAGAGTTAATCCTCGTCACTCTATCTGACCTCAGGTGATCTACACTGATGTCACCCTGTTCACATCGGTAACAGAAAACTCACTCTATGTGGGTCACGCTGTGAAGTGGGAAGTTTCACATGAGGTCAGAGAAACACATTGCTTTATCCGACCTCAGGTGACACAGACCATGAACTCTCCCCCTCACTGCACGAGCCTTCAAATATAATTTTTAGGGAATCTTCACTAACGGACGGACCTCTACCAGGATCCTGGATGGGTATGTGGGAGTAATAAAGATGGAGTCAAAATACTTGTTTGTGCTTTTTGTTGTAATAAAAAATTTTTTCTCGGTGTTGTGTTTCTTTACTACTAAATAGAGATTCATAATGGCCGTGTCTAACATTGGCATGACATTATAAATCTCGGGCTTAGTGCCAGCTGCTAAAAGAAAGGTGGCATTAACCCCTTATTACCCAGTCTGCCACCGCCACAGGGCAGCTGGAAGAGCTGGGTACAGCTCCAGAATATTGCGCTTCTATAAATGCGCAATTTTCTGGGGTGGCTGCGAGCTGCAATTCTCAGCGGGGGTGGCCCAGAACGCTTGGGCCTCCCTACGCTGGGGATTCCAGCCCTCAGCTGCCTAGTTGTACCTGGCTGGCAAAGAAAAATGCGGCGAAGCCCCACGCCGTTTTTTTTCTTGTCAGCCAGGTACACCTAGGTAGTTGGGGGTGGATGGCAGTCCTAGCTGCCTAGTTGTACCTGGCTGGCAAAGAAAAAAGTGGCGAAGCCCCACGCCGTTTTTTTTCTTGCCAGCCAGGTAGACCTAGACAGCTGTGGGCTGCCATCCACCCCCTACTACCTAGGTGTACCTGGCTTGCATGAAAAAACGGCATCTGTCTTCACCATATTTTTCTTTGCCAGCCAGGTATAACTAGTCAGCTGGGGGTGGATGGCAGCTCCCAGCTGCCTAGTTGTACCTGGCTGGCAAAGAAAAATGTGGCGAAGCCCCACGCCGTTTTTTTTCTTGTCAGCCAGGTACACCTAGGTAGTTGGGGGTGGATGGCAGCTCCTAGCTGCCTAGTTGTACCTGGCTGGCAAAGAAAAATGTGGCGAAGCCCCACGCCGTTTTTTTTCTTGCCAGCCAGGTAGACCTAGACAGCTGTGGGCTGCCATCCACCCCCTACTACCTAGGTGTACCTGGCTTGCATGAAAAAACGGCATCTGTCTTCACCACATTTTTCTTTGCCAGCCAGGTACAACTAATCAGCTGGGGGTGGATGGCAGCTCCCAGCTGCCTAGTTGTACCTGGCTGGCAAAGAAAAATGCGGCGAAGCCCCACGCCGTTTTTTTTCTTGCCAGCCAGGTACACCTAGGTAGTTGGGGGTGGATGGCAGCTCCCAGCTGACTAGTTGTATGTGGCTGGCAAGAAAAAAATGGCATGTGGCTTTGCTGTATTTTCCTTTACTAGCCAGGTACAACTAGGTCGCAGGTAGCTGCCATTCACCCCCAACTACCTAGGTGTACCTGGCTGACAAGAAAAAAAACGGCGTGGGGCTTCGCCACATTTTTCTTTGCCAGCCAGGTACACCTAGCCAGCTGGGAGCTGCCATCCACCCCCAGCTGACTTAGTTAAACCTGGCTGGCAAAGAAAAATGTGGTGAAGACAGATGCCGTTTTTTCATGCAAGCCAGGTACACCTAGGTAGTAGGGGGTGGATGGCAGCCCAGAGCTGTCTAGGTCTACCTGGCTGGCAAGAAAAAAAACGGCGTGGGGCTTCGCCACATTTTTCTTTGCCAGCCAGGTACAACTAGGCAGCTAGGACTGCCATCCACCCCCAACTACCTAGGTTTACCTGGCTGACAAGAAAAAAAACGGCGTGGGGCTTCGCCGCATTTTTCTTTGCCAGCCAGGTACAACTAGGCAGCTGAGGGCGGGAAATCCCCAGCGTAGGGATGCCCAAGCGTTCTGGGCCACCCCCGCTGAGAATTGCAGCTCGCAGCCGCCCCAGAAAATTGCGCATTTATAGAAGCGCAATATTCTGGAGCTGTACCCAGCTCTTCCAGCTGCCCTGTGGCGGTGGCAGACTGGGTAATAAGGGGTTAATGCCACCTTTCTTTTAGCAGCTGGCACTAAGCCCGAGATTTATAATGTCATGCCAATGTTAGACACGGCCATTATGAATCTCTATTTAGTAGTAAAGAAACACAACACCGAGAAAAATTTTTTTATTACAACAAAAAACACAAACAAGTATTTTGACTCCATCTTTATTACTCCCACATACCCATCCAGGATCCTGGTAGAGGTCCGTCCGTTAGTGAAGATTCCCTAAAAATTATATTTGAAGGCTCGTGCAGTGAAGGGGGAGAGTTCATGGTCTGTGTCACCTGAGGTCGGATAAAGCAATGTGTTTCTCTGACCTCATGTGAAACTTCCCACTTCACAGCGTGACCCACATAGAGTGAGTTTTCTGTTACCGATGTGAACAGGGTGACATCAGTGTAGATCACCTGAGGTCAGATAGAGTGACGAGGATTAACTCTGACCTCAGGTGAAGTTTACTGCGTCACCCAGGTCCCAGCGTTACACAAAACTCACAGACCCTCTCACCCTCAGTCTCTCTCTCTACAAAATATATATACACATGCACCACACACACACACAAGTATGTATACACACACATGCACACACACACGTATGTATACACACACATGCACGCACACACACACACACACACAAACACAACAGCACACACAAAACACAGTATGTATACACACACATGCACGCACACACACACACACACACACAGTAAGTATACACACACATGCACGAACACACACACACACACGTAAGTATACACACACACATGCACCACACACGCACACACACAAGTATGTATAACACACATCACACACACACACACGTATGTATACACACACATGCACGCACACACACACGTAGCACACACACAAGTATGCATACACACACATGCCACACACACACGTATGTATACACACACACACACACGTATGTAACACACAATCACGCACACCACACACACAAATATGTATACACACACATGCACCACACACACACACACACACGTAGTATACACACACATGCACCACACAACACACGTAAGTATACACACACATGCACACACACACACCACACACACAAGTATGTATACACCACACAGTATGTATACACACACATGCACGCACACACACACCACACACCCCACAGTATGTATACACACACATGCACACACACACTATACACACACACACACACACACGTAAGTATACACACACACATCACACACACACACGTAAGTATACACACACATGCACACACAACACACAGTAAGTATACACACACATGCACACACACACGTAAGTATACACACAATGCACACACACACACGTAAGTATACACTGCACACAACATGTATACACACACACACACACGTAAGTATACACACACATGCACACACACACGTAAGTATACACACACATGCACACACACACACGTAAGTATACACATGCACACACACATAACACATCACACACGTATGTATATACACCACTGCACACAACACACACGTAAGTATACACACTGCACACACACACACGTATGTATACACACACATCACACACCACACGTAAGTATACACATGCACACACACACATATGTATACACACCACCACACACACACACAGTATGTATACACATACACACACAATCTAACTATATATATGTGCATATATATATATATATATATATAATATATATAGATGCACATATGAAATGTGCCTAATCAAAGTGAATATATATATATGTGTGTGTAATCCATATGTACATGTGGATTACACACACATATATATGTGCTGGTTTGGGAGGGGGGGGCGCCGATACTCACCTTCCGAAGACGCTGCCGATCGTTGCTTAGCGACGCCGGCACTCGGCTTCGCCTTCACCCGGGGCACTACGCATGCGCGGACCGGAAATGACGCGGTTTCCGGTCCGCGTCATGAAGAGCGGGGCGGGATGATTCCACTGGGCTCCCCCGCTCTTCAAATCCATAATGCCGCCCATTAGGGCGTTAGGAAGGGAGCGAGGCGGGGGGAGCGCGGCTCTGGGGACGCCGCCCTGCAGACAAGAGCCGACAGGAACGCCCCACAGACGGAAAAAATGTAAGTTTATAAAGTGTTTAATTCACCTTATATAAAGCCATATTAGGTCAGGCAGGGATGGTTAGGGAGCTAGTTAGGGTCTGTAGGGGCAGGTAGTGATAGTTTAGGGGCCATAGATTAGGTGACAGGTTCCCTTTAAGTATTCACATCGATTTCTCTGGCTAACACGGTACCACAATATTATTTTGTATTGTACTCCAAAACCTAACACAAAATTACAAATTACACGCTTATTACTGTAGGGATTTCACTTCACTACATGGTCCTGCACATGCTTGTTTCAAAATCTAAAACAGGACACATCACAACAGTATTTCAGTGTGCACCTCAAGACAGTGTGTAAGGCTGGTTTGCCATTAGGTTTGGTGATGTCCGTGGGATCATATTTTTTCATGGACACCAGGGACAGGAAGGGACACCACGGGAGTAACATCTTTCTGTGTCCGTGTCCATGATTTCTACAGATGAAGACACATAATAAGCTGGGCGTTGAAAATTCACTGCCGTAATGGCTATATACCGTATATACTCGCGTATAAGCCGAGTTTTTCAGCCCAAAAATTGGGCTGAAAAGTCCCCCCTCGGCTTATACACGAGTCACTGTATACTGTATACAATGTATACAGTATACAGTGCCCCCCATCTATATACAGGCCCCCCCCCCGCCGCAATCCTGTAAAGAAAGAGATTAGTATACTTATCCCTCCGCTGCCGCTGTCCCGCCGCCATCACGATCCTCCGTCTTCTTCCAGCGTCTTCCGTCTTCTTCCGGCTTCCTCCGATGGTCGCAGGCAATGACGTCATTGCCTGCGCGACCAAGGAGGAAGCCGGAAGAAGACGGAAGACGCTGGAAGAAGACGGAGGATCGTGATGGCGGCGGGACAGCGGAGGGATAAGTATACTAATCTCTTCCCTTACAGGATTGCGGCGGGGGGGCCTGTATATAGATGGGGGGACCTCTGGGGCATCTGTATACTACCACTGGGGCTGCTGTATACTGATGGGGGGGCCTGTATATACCTGTGGGGCTGCTGTATACTACCACTGGGGCTGTATATACCTGTGGGGCTGCTGTATACTACCACTGGGGCTGTATATACCTGTGGGGATGCTGTATACTACCACTGGGGCTGTATATACCTGTGGGGCTGCTAGATACTACCACTGGGGCTGTATATACCTGTGGGGCTGCTAGATACTACCACTGGGGCTGTATATACCTGTGGGGCTGCTAGATACTACCACTGGGGCTGTATATGCCTGTAGGGCTGCTGTATACTACCACTGGGGCTGTATATACCTCTGGGGCTGCTGTATACTACCACTGGGGCTGTATATACCTCTGGGGCTGCTGTATACTACCTCTGGGGCTGCTGTATACTACCACTGGGGCTGCTGTATATACCTGTGGGGCTGCTGTATACTAACTACTGGGGCTGCTGCTGTATATACCACTGGCGCTGCTGCTGTATATACCACTGGCGCTGCTGCTGTATACTACCACTGGGGCTGATGTATATACCTCTGGGGCTGCTGTATACTAACTACTGGGGCTGCTGCTGTATATACCACTGGGGCTGCTGCTGTATACTACCACTGGGGCTGCTGTATATACCTCTGGGGCTGCTGTATACCACACTGCTGAGGGCTGTATACCTGTGCTGGGGTCCACCCTCGGCTTATACACGAGTCAATAGGTTTTCCCAGGTTTTGGGGGCAAAAGTTGGGGGGTCGGCTTATACACGGGTCGGCTTATACACGAGTATATACGGTACATTGCTGAACTGTAATTTAAGTCCAATTAATTGTAAAACATTGTTTCTGAAAAAACCTCCCCAGTTCAACCATCCAGCACCATTGCCATGTATTTGCGGATGAAGAAAGGACCTTGCTGGGCTCAGCTAGCCGCTCAGCGTCATTGCTCACATTACCACTTACTGCGGTAATTGGTCATGTGACTGTTACATGACCCCAGGTCATGTTCATCCGGAGATGGTGCACATCGGTGGATTGGTGTACTGCTGTGGTTTTTTGTTGAAAAAATATTATCAATTCATTGTCTGAAAATGACAATAACACAATGTATATCTATACATTTGATGTTTAGGACCAGTTGTAGTGTCCTAACCATGCTACAAACACTATAATGTAGTCAGAGAAACCATCCGAAGCTTTCTCATACCCATACTCCTTACGCACCCATGTTAGGGGCCACGAAACATGTGGGATACAATTTGTTAACACTTTGATCCGCTGTAGCCAAAATCTTGGCAGTGTCAGATTTTGGCTACAACAACTAATCCTATCAATTTCTAAGCCACTACAATCTGAACACACTAAAGGCAAATCCAATCTGATCCATCCACATACCATAACATGTGTGCAAAATTAGATCGGTGGCTCTCCGTTTCACAATGCACCGCCACAGATGAAAGAAAAAGTAAAGGTGAAAGCAGACTCAAGTGTAAAGGAGTACAGGAAGATAGGTACCCAGTTTGGGAAACACCATCAATGAAATCAAGCACCATTGAAGAATAGAAGTAAACAACAGTGAACTAACACGTACTTCTTGTGGCGGATCCGTGGCTTGGGGAGTGGCGTCTGAAATTTCTGCTAACTCCCTGCTGCTCAGTGTTCTTGGAGGGATGCCTTGGTCCAGGGTGAAACGGAGGAGGTCATAGTACCACAATGACGGCCTACGGACCTCCTCCGTTCCCATCCTGGAGCGGCTTCCCTCAACCACCTTCTTGTGTTCCCTGGTGAACACTGTGCACAGGTTTTTAATTTTCAATTGCACATATTTTAGATCTATGCTCTCACCAGGGAGGTGCTCCTGACAGAGGGTGATGAGCCGCTCATATGCCACTCCCTTCACCTGACGGTTCTTATAGTCAGGTGAGGTGGTGCGCCACAAGCACTCTTGCTCCTCGTACATGGCTATGAATGCCGGGAGAAAATCATGATTCTCAGCCATCTGAAACATGAACAAAAAGTATGTAATAACCACACATACATGCTTGTATGGTCTTGCACCTGCACTGCTGTAATGTTGATTTGCATTCCACTGGTATTTCAAAATGTACTCGACATGTGTGGACCAAAAACTTTGCCTACAAGGGCCAACTGTCTCCACACATCTCACCCATGTGTCCTTTAAAAAAAATATCTGACACATACATCAACTATATAATTGCCTAATCATGTCTGTCTCTCGACTAAATTGGTCACTGGCAGACGTGGCAGCCAATGAGCGCAGCGTATCCAGATGAGCCGCGCGCGATCAAAGTTCGGGCTGCGGCTCATGTATAGAGGTCCGCGGCGAGCCAGCTGGGAGATGACCGGCGACAGCGGGTCATCTCCCGGCGGCTTGCAGCGATAGTACCGCGAGTGGGATTCAAATGCCCCACCAAGCTGCACTACTTCTCTTTAATGGTCGCCGCGGCCACGTCGACCAATTAGCGAAGCGGCACAGCTTGGTGGGAATATCTGAATCCCGCGCTGCTGATTGGTCGCCGCTATGACGCAGCCGCGGCGACCAATCAGAGAAGTAGAGTGCCGTTCTAAATTTGCGCTGTGGCTCATGTACGGCCGTACAGAGGTCTGCGGCGAGCCAGCCGGGAGATGACCAGCGTCAGCCGGTCATCTTCCAGCTTCTCGCAGCGGTAGTACCTCGAGCGGGTTTCAAATCCCCCGCCAAGCTGCGCTACGTCTCTGATTGGTCGCCGCAGCCGCTCTCAGCAGCGACAAATCAGCAGCGCAGGATTCATATTTCCCGCCAAGGCGCGCCACTTTGCTGATTGGTTGCTGCAGCCGCGGCGACCAGAGAAGTAGTGCGGCTTGGCGCGCGGCATTCAAACCGCGTGCCAAGCCACGTGCCATGTCTCTCATTGGTTGCCACGGCCGCTCTCATTAGCGACCAATCAGTGGTGCAGGATTCATATTTCACGTGAACCGCGCCGCTACACTGATTGGTCGCTGCAGCCGCGGCGACCAATCAGAGAAGATGCGCGGCTTAGCGCATGGTGTGAATGCGCGACTCTCAATAGTCACCACGGCTGTGAATTGAACTGCCAGTCATAGTGTGACGCAGTTCACTCCTGTTTATAAGGCTGTCGGTCAGTGTGACGCACTTCATTCCTGTCTACAAAGCTGTCAGTCAGTGTGACGAACTTCACTCCTTTATACAAAGCTGTCAGTCAGTGTGATGCACTTCACTCCTGTGTACAAGGCTGTCAGTCAGTGTGACAAAACTTCTCTCCTGTCTACAAGGCTGTCAGTCACTGTGACGCACTTCACTCCTGTCTACAAGGCTGTCGGTCAGTGTGATGCAGTTCACTCCTGTCTACAAGGTTGTCAGTCAGTGTGACGTAGTTCACTCCTGTCTACAAGGCTGTCAGTCAGTGTGACGAATGTCACTCTTGTCTACAAGGCTGTCAGTCATAGTGTGACGCACTTCACTCCTATCTACAAGGCTGTCAGTCAGTGTGACGAACTTCACTCTTGTCTATAAGGCTGTCAGTCAGTGTGACGAACTTCTCTCCTGTCTACAAGGCTGTCAGTCACTGTAACGCACTTCACTCCTGTCTACAAGGCTGTCAGTCAGTGTGACGAACTTCACTCCTGTCTTCAAGGCTGTTAGTCAGTGTCACAAACTTCACTTCTGTCTACAAGGCTGTCAGTCAGTGTGACGCAGTTCACTCCTGTCTACAAGACTGTCAGTCAGTGTCAAGAACTTCACTCCTGTCTACAAGGCTGTCAGTGTCACGAATTTCACTCCTGTCTACAAGGCTGTCAGTCAGTGTGACGCAGTTCACTCCTGTCTACAAGGCTGTCAGTTAGTGTGATGAACTTCACTCCTGTCTATAAGGCTGTCAGTGTCACGAACTTTACTCATAAACATGCATATAGAGATGATAAATAAATATAACATACACAGACAATAGACACATAGATAGATGATAGATAGATATTGTGTATTCATTGCATTATTCTTAAATCTTCATAAATAAACTACATACATATTCTAGAATACCCGATGCGTTAGAATCGGGTCACCATCTAGTGTTCCTATAAAACATTTATACATATTTCAAAAATAATCTATGATCTAAGGTGTATGCTTCATATTATCCTTTACTATCCGATATTGAGCCCTTCTTTATGTTTACAGTACTATGTTGTGCTAACAAATCTAGTAATGTATAGTCCAAAATGTTATTACTATCCCAAAAAAGGTGATGTTAAATGTCGCTTTTGACATGGCAAAGTACCCAACATTCAGGGGCTTCATATGGCTATTCTGACATTAGCTTCCTACATTTAGAACATTCAGCACACATCGTGTCAGATAAGACGTAACCTTGGAATTTGTGAGGCACAAATAACATACTAAAAACAGATACAACCCAGGAAGAGTCCAAAATATCTACCATCAGCCCTGCAGTAGAGGAGGAGACGCTGGTAAGCTCTCAACAAAGTTGTACAATAGAGATTCAGAACTTGAAAATGGCTGCACCTGCGACATGCAGAGATGACAGTAGGCTGGCATTTATGACGCAGAAAAAAACATTGATAAAAAAGCAAATACCCATGAAAAGGCCAAAATACCTACCGTCAGTCCTGCAGTAGATGAGGAGACGCTGGTAAGTTCGCTAAAAAGTTGAGCAATAGAGATTCAGAACTTGAAAATGGCTGCACCTGCGACATTCAGAGACGACAATAGGTTGGCATTTACGACGCTGAAAAAAGCATTGCTAAAAAAATAAAACCCAGGAAGAGGCCAAAATACCTACCGTCAGTCCAGCAGTAGAGGAGGAGGTCAGGCTGCAATGTGGTTGCATCCAGACTCGAAAAAATTGCACATAGCTGCATCTGCGCCATTAACCTTTTAAAGTGCGGCCCACCAATAAGAACGCAAGGACACTCAGCCAATCACAGTATTGGGGCGTCTCAACGCCAAAGCGGGAACTCAAAGAGGATTTAGCAACGCCGAATTTAGTGCCTGCTTGCTACTTCAGACAGCTTTAACACCACAGCTGAGACATGCTTCGTCCCTTGAGACATTGATTAGGTATGGAGGTGCACACCTGTGCTCTGTAATGGCGGCGTCTGGTGTGCGTTTTATTAAATAATTTTACCTTGTTATACTGGGTTATCACCCTCTGCAGGACCTTCAGAACTATTCGGGCAGTGTCATGCTAACGTCTTTTGGGGACCTAAGTGTCACACTAGCACATGTAAAGTGGTGCCGCAACACTAGTGTCTGCTTTGCTGGCCATATCTACTCAGTAAGTTTTGTCGTTCACTCGTCTTCTATTGTATGCCATGGTCTGTAATGACGTTTGCTTAAATACTTTGAGGTACTCTACGACATTCTCCCCACAGGTGCACATCCTGGGTAATTGTACCACAGTATATTCACAAGACCTGCAGTGTGTGTGGCTGGACAACGAAGCAAGTAGTGTCACAACGTCACTATAAAGGGATAACGCTAGAGTTGTGTGGTGTTTGCTGGCCGTAGCCATTGTGTAAGTATTGATGTGCCCACATCATATTTGGTATGGCTGAGTCGCTCCAGCATTTCAAAATTTCTTTTGAGGGACGCTCATGTGTTCTCCCCAAAGTAGACCCTACTTGCCCATTTGTGTACTGTAAAGAATAATGGGAGTGTGTAATGGCCCATGTTATCAAGTGTGTGAATGCATGGTGAAGCCAGGATGCACAATAATCAGTGGCCAGCCATTTTAACTACTTCAGCTATGATTTTGCACATCAGTGTTAAAAGATCTGTGAAGATTGCCCATATAAAATGTATTCAAAATATACTAGCAAGCTTTTGCAGCTACAAAAATATGACTAGTCAATATTGACAATACTGCATTGTTGAAGCTGCATAAAAAACATGTATATGTTCACACACATGTATCTGATATACAGTTGTGGCCAAAAGTATTGACACCCCTGCAATTCTGTCAGATAATACTCAGTTTCTTCCTGAAAATGATTGCAATCACAAATTCTTTGGTATTATTATCTTCATTTAATTTGTCTTAAATGAAAAAACACAAAAAGAATTGTCCTAAAGCCAAATTGGATATAAATCCACACCAAACATAAAAAAGGGGGTGGACAAAAGTATTGGCACTGTTAGAAAAATCATGTGATTCTTCTCTAATTTGTGTAATTAACAGCACCTGTAACTTACCTGTGGCACCTAACAGATGTTGCCAATAACTAAATCACACTTGCAGCCAGTTGACATGGATTAAAGTTGACTCAACCTCTGTTCTGTGTCCTTGTGTGTACCACATTGAGCATGGAGAAAAGAAAGAAGACCAAAGAACTGTCTGAGGACTTGAGAAACCAAATTTGGAGGAAGCATGAGCAATCTCAAGGCTACAAGTCCATCTCCAAAGACCTGAATGTTCCTGTGTCTACCTTGCGCAGTGTTATCAAGAAGTTTAAAGCCCATGGCACTGTGGCTAACCTCCCTAGATGTGGACGGAAAAGAAAAATTGACGAGAGATTTCAATGCAAGATTGTGCAGATGGTGGATAAAGAACCTTGACTAACATCCAAACAAGTTCAAGCTGCCCTGCAGTCCGAGGGTACAACAGTGTCAACCCGTACTATCCGTCAGCGTCTGAATGAAAAGGGACTGTATGGTAGGATACCCAGGAAGACCCCAATTCTTACCCCGAGACATATAAAAGCCAGGCTGGAGTTTGCCAAGACTTACCTAAGAATGCCTAAAACATTTTAGTGTGCATGGCATTATGAAGTCTGAAGACTACCAACATGTTTTGCAGCATAATGTAGGGCCCAGTGTGAGAAAGCTGGGTCTCCCTCAGAGGTCATGGGTCTTCCAGCAGGACAATGACCTAAGACACACTTCAAAAAGCACTAGAAAATGGTTTGAGAGAAAGCACTGGAGACTTCTAAGGTGGCCAGCAATGAGTGCAGACCTGAATCCCATAGAAGAGATCTAAAAATGGCAGTTTGGAGAAGGCACCCTTCAAATATCAAGGACCTGGAGCAGTTTGCCAAAGAAGAATGGTCTAAAATTCCAGCAGAGCATTGTAAGAATCTCATTGATGTTTACCGGAAGTGGTTGATCGCAGTTATTTTGGCTAAAGGTTGTGCAACCAAGTATTAGGCTGGGGTGCCAATACTTTTGTCTGGCCCATTTTTGGAGTTTTGTGTGAAATGATCAATGTTTTGCTTTTTGCTTCATTCTTTTTTGTGTTTTTTTAATTTAAGACAAATTAAATGAAGTTAATAATACCAAAGATTTTGTGATTGCAATCATTTTCAGGAAGAAACTGAGTATTATCTGACAGAATTGCAGGGGTGTCAAAATGTTTGGCCACAACTGTATTATTACCCTCTTCAAATGTGCAATGTTAATGGTTCTTGAATCCAAAGTTATTGCAGACATGCTATTGTCTTGTTTTTGGGTCACATTTCACATAGTCATCCAAGTGTACCAGATGGTGCACCGACAAACATTCAGCAGCTCATTTGTTATCTAGCTGCAAATATGGCTGGCCATGCCTTTACAATATGTAATATAGCTGATATGTTGTGTGCAGCACTGTACTGCCTTCAGTGATCCAGGCTCCCTAATTTGTGGCTGCTTCAACTTACGGTAACCAGTGCTTTTTTGTGGGGGTACGTGGTGGTACGGCGTACCGGAAAATATGTAGAGGGGGGGCGGAGCTATATGGGGACTGCTGTCCACTGCATGCCGCCCACAGCACTTCTTCCTCCACTCCTCGCCTCAGTACTGGGAAATATTCTTTTACAAAAAAAGCACTGACGGTAACAGCTTACCTATATCACGGTGTATTACAGTGGTTAACCAGAAAATTTAAACTGGCTTACTTTATGTAATTTTGACTATCAAATCACACATGTATAATGTTTTTATTTTCCCCAACAGATAATTCACAGAAAAAGACCCACACCATGGAATACGAACACATGGCAGTGGTGGCTGCGGCCTTGGTGGAGGAGGCTTTGCTGATGGATGAGAGATCCAAAAATATGCGGAGGTGTAGACGGCGGCGTATGTGGTCTTGGGATTGGTTCCTGCAAAGGACCAACCTGAGTCACATGTGCCTTGTCCCTCAGCTGGAGGACAGGAATCCGCATGATTTCAGGGACTTTCTCCGGATGTCAAAGGACTCCTTCAAGTACCTTTTGGATTTGGTTCAGCCACATATTACCCGTGAGGACACTGTGATGCGTCTAGCTGTGGCACCAGAGGAGCTGTTGGCTGTGACTCTGCGATTCCTGGCAACAGGCCACTTGATGACTGACCTGCAGTATTCTGCAGCTGTCTCGCGCCACTGCTGAGCCACCTAATCCCCGAGACGTGTGAGGCCATTGTGAGGTGTCTGCTGCCAGCTGATATGCAGTTCCCATCTAACCCCATGGAATGGTTGCAAGTTGCCACTGGCTTCCAGGAGAGGTGGCCATTGCCAAACTGCGGGGGGGCCTTGGATGGCAAGCATGTGAGGATCACACAACCCCCCAACAGTGGTTCCTTTTATTTTAACTATAAAGGGTACTTCAGTGTGGTCCTCCTAGCCCTCGTCAATGCCAACTATGAGTTCCTCTACGTAGATGTGGGGATGAATGGGCGTGTGTCTGATGGGGGTGTGTTTTCACACCAGCTCCTTTGGTCAAGACCTTAGGAACGGTGTACTAAACTTGCCCCCAAATGATGACACCACTGAACATCTCAACTTTGCATCTGTGGGGGATGAACCCTTCCCACTTCACACCAACCGCCTTATGCTATATCCCCAGAGGACTCTAACCCCTGAGCAGTGCCTTTTCAATTACCGGCTATCATGGGCACGTCGCGTGGTTGAAAATGTGTTCGGGATAATGGACAATAGATTCCGCTTGTTTCATACTGCTTTAAATATGAAACTCAAATCTATACAAATGGTAGTGATGGTGTGTTGTGTGCTGCAAAACATTCTGCGTCGTAGGGATACTGCATCATACACGCCAGCATGTTTTGTAGATTTAGTGGACTCCACAACTGGGGAACTGATGCCTGGTGAGTGGCGTGCAAACGACCCTGGCCTAGCGCCACTCCAGCCGTTGGGCCCAGTCCGTGGTCAGCAGGATACCAGGACCAACAGAGACCGACACTGCTCCTACTTCAATGGCCCGGGGGCAGTTGCCTGGCAGCACCAGCAACTCTAGTGTGTTTGTGGTTTGCAAGCTGCACCAACAAGATGAAGGTGTAAGCTTATACTTTGGCTGACCACCAAGCTAATTTTTGGATTATGAACACTACAATCAAGCTAAGAAGTTTCCCCAAGTAGAAACAATTATTAGCTAATCAGTGACTGAGACCAAATTGAGAATAGAGGGGCCAGGCAGCCTGCACCACTGATGACCGTCCGGGAACCAGGCTGAAACCAAGGAAGGACAAAAGAAGCCAGGTGTGCCCGACTGACCCGAGACACTGGTGGCTAGGCCAAAGAACTAGAGTGCCGGCTCTGTAGATGTGGCCGGGTAGCTTTAAGCCCCAATCGCGAAACCCCGGCAGGGTATGGGAACTCTATGTCCCGGAACCTAACAACCGGTGCGGTGAAGGAGAAAGCCATCGTACTAGGGCTAGTGACCCAAAGAGAGGGACAAATCACTATAGAGCCTGTGACGGCCGGACCGTAACCACACGCGGAGAGGAGAACGAAAGGGCCCGAGAGGTACACTGAGGGTGGAGTGATGCAAATGAACCATCCTGGCTGCAGTTGCAGCACCCTGCTGACACAGGTAACTGTGGCACCCTATGGCAAGGCGCCACAAGGAGGTACTGTACCCCAAACAGAAGGTGTAGTGCCTCCGTAGCCGTGGATATGGAGGACCCTACAGAGTCTGCACCCTGCATCCATACAGTAGGCCACTTTAATACAGGGGACTGGTATTTAGTAGGTCCCAGGGGGTGGAGCTTAGAGAGCGGGAGACAGGGAGTGACTATAGTGTAAGGCAGACGGTGTGAGGAGAGCAGCAAAGGCAGACGCAGGGGACCCTGCGGCTGTAGCAGGAGGGCACCTCTTAGGAGAGGGGTGACCCAGACTCTGAAGGGGGTTATTCCAGGAATGGTTGGAGCCAGCTGGAGACCCAGGTCACCACCGGCATACCGGAGCCGAGGCATCTAGTAAAAGGTTTAACCCTAACTGCAGACCAACAAGCTGAGGGCCCGACACAAGGGAGCCACAGCACCCCTAAAAAAGCCCAATATCGGTCCCGCAGCTGGGTCCACGACACCGACATGTAAGAGACTTTAGGTAACAGACCCCGAGGACTAGAGACTTGGCTCAAGAGGGGAAGGCAAAGACAGAGGGACAGTACTAGGAATGCCATATAAAAGGTACCACTGCCAGACTCTGGAAAGTCCTCCAAGATCTGCGGCTACCAACCCGTTCAACTAGACTGTATCGTGTACCATTTCCCACCTGGTGCAAGTGTGGCGCCCCTGTGACAAGGGTGGCCACATAGGGAACTGCAGCCAGGTAGATAGATAGGCAGTTTGTGCACCAAACACCCTCACAGCACACACACCCACAAGAGCACAGCACCCAACCCGGAGCCCGGGACTCTAGGCGGGCAAGGGGTGGTGGGGTTTAGAGGAAAGTGGGTGATAAGGAGGTGACAGATAGTACAAATAGAGGAAAAGAGGAGGAAGGAGTTAGTAGGCCAGAGTGAGCCGAGCTGTAAAGACAAGACCAGAGACAGAAAGTGACACATCCCGGTGGGATTGGGCTCCCTGGAGACGCAGAATTCACAGAGACACAGATCCATGGAGAGAAAGCTCATCCATAGCCGGCATCCCAAGGGAGTGCGAGGACAGAGACCAGACCGGCATCACCGGGTCCGAGGAACACGGCAACACCGACCAACTACAGGCGGGATAGATTCCCTTGAAGTAACTGGAAGTCACACAGGTTAGAAGGAGCCTGGTAACACCTTGGGAACAGGGTTGCTGCAGGCTAGGCACATACCAGAGTGTCTGCTCTGAGTTGGACTGAAGTCATACACCGGCTCCCCAGACAAACCGGCGGGGAACACTGATTCTATGTCTGTGTTCCTACTACAAGGATTGGAGACTCAGCAGCAACCGAGAGGACCCGGCTTACCGCCCACACACATAAGGGGAAGCTTCACACAAGGGGCCAAGCTGCCACCATACAATCCGCAGGGAGAACAGAGAGCGAGAACAAGCCTGAAAGGACATATAGAAGGAGTGAGGGGTCTCAGAGCAACAGCCTGGCTGCAGAGGGTTCAAGTGTCCGGAGTTAACTGAGTTGTGAACTGAACTGTACTGTGAACTGTTGTGAGCTGTTTGAATTGAAGAACTTGAAAGCAAACCCAGTGAACGCTGCTTCTGTTTCCGTGTCTGATTCCAGGTATACAGAACTGTGCATTACATACCTTTCACCCTGCCAGGAGCAGCCCGACCCGCGGCGGCCTCATCCATCCAGATGCAGCCCATCCATCCCTCCATCCTCCTGGCAGAGCTGCGCTGCAGCGGTTGTCCCATTACTGACCACAACCCGTGGGTAGCGTCACGACAAACTATCCCTGTAAATACCCCTTTTACTTGTGAGAACCCAGTACACGGTTCGGACCAAGACCACCGCGATATCCCCAGCAGTAACCCGGTCCGGCACCGAGTACCCCGTCCCAGTGGGCTCCACACAAGTAAAGACCTGTTTGAGCTGATCTGGTGTTTGGTCTCCTACAATCCACCTCCCGGAGGGCTTCTACTGTATCATCGAGGTGAGGACTACTACTCCCCTCATCCACGCCGCTGCCCTGAGGTAAAGCTCTACCTGTGGGGAGCTGTGCTACAAAGCTGCATCTACATCACCTCAGCGGCCGGCCGCAGCACTGGTAACCTTATTACCAGGTACCACAGGTGGCGTCACATTACCATTCCCCATCATCATCACCCCCACCCCGCCATTGAGGGTCCAGGGCACGAAACCGGGAACCGACCAGCCGTGATCCCCCACTGTAGCAATCACCTGTCCCGGTATCCGAGTACCCCCAACCCTGTTGACCGACTCATAACCACAGATTCACCTACAGCACGGATGGGTTTCCACAGTGGGTATACAAGCACAAACAACACCTTCCACCATGGCCCAGTAGGGTGAGCTCAATTTTCCGTCTTTAGGCATGATCCCCTAAAAATACTGGTGCTGGGGGCGGAGTTAGTTGGAGTGTGCAGACCCTACAAGAGCTGTGAAGACGTATTGGTGGTCGGTGCTACGTTAGATCTGAGCCAGTTACCCTTATCAGCCTTCGAGTAGTCCTGCAAGGCCCAAGAGTGGGGTCAGAAGTCGAGGAGAACAGAAAGAACAAAGTGGGAACCGAGGAGCCAGTGTTAGGTTCACCCAAACAGCACACCGGACACTGGAGTCTGAGTCTACTGGAGAGCAACTGGCCCAGTAGAGAATACCGGTCCACCGTGGAGACTTCAGTCTCCTGGGCATCTGCGCAGTCACTCACCAGGGCGCCAGGCACCACGGAGAGAGGAACAGTGGTAGTCCATCGAGGGTGTCCCGCAGGCAGCACAGGTGATCAGAGAGAGCAGAGGAGGCCAGCCAAGTTTCACACGGGGCAGGGGCTTCACACATACGGGGAAAGAGACAAGGAGGCCTTATACCACTCGCTGTGGAGACCCAGAAGTGCATCCTGAACACCCGGCAGTGCTCTGGACGTTTACCTGCAACTACACCAGTAAAAGGCAAAGAACAACCAGCGGTGTGTGTGTCAGTTCCTTACCCGCGCCCCTGCTATCCACAGAGACTGTCCCATTATCCAACAGCCAGGCCAAGTCCCTGCTCCATCCCTCATCTTTATAACCAAACACCCCAGGGATCCAGCTCTGCCTGTGCGGAGCTTCAACACCTAGCTGCTCATTCATCATCCCTGGAGGCCCTACTTAGCGCTGGTGCAGTCACCAGATACCACAGGTGGCGTCACGATAAACTTATAAACTTTTATTCCCATTCCAATTATCCCATCTTAGTTGACCACCAGGGCCAAAGGGTCTGGGCAGGCCATCAGTGACATCCCTACCGCAGCAGAGGGCTCATATACCCGAGTCCGCGGCTAGTCACAGTGAGAACCTAAGCCTGTAAAGAACTGTACAGAGCTGCTGTGTGAGCCCATGTCTGTTGTAACTTCTGTGAAAGAGCTGTGAAGCTATTGTGAACTGTTAAGTGAGAAGTAAGAGTAAAAGCCCGGTAAAGCCCAGTACGGTGTGTGGGTTGTTTATCTGCAGGTTAGAAGAGATGCTGCAACTGCGCAGAGACTGTGAATGCTGCCTGAAGGTACAGGAAACCTTACACAATTATACTACACTACACCTTCGGATGCCCTGGGGATCAGCCATACCCGTAGAGAGCTCATCATCTGGCTGCACCCACCATCACCCCTGTGGTCCCAATTGCAGCGGTGGCCTCATATAGCCACACACTACGGTGGCGTCACTAACTACTTTTATAAACTTAATTTTTCCCTTATTTTTCATTCCCCTTTTATTGCCGCACTTGGGCAAATGGAGCCGGGTCACGTCACTGTGGCGTTCCCCTGCAGACTGAAGAGAGGGCCCAGTTCTGAGTACCCCCTGCTCCGGGCTGTGACAGTTTCGTACCCCAAGGGCTCCTTTCCTCCTCTACACCTGTCCGTCTTTCCCTCCTGGGGCGAGTGTGGTCGTGCTCCAGCCCACAGGAGTTGGCACCACACCGCTCCTACACTCCCAACTTCCGCTTCACTCCTTCCTCTTCGATGTTCTCTACTCTTCTGTAAATTTTTTAACTCTACGCTTTCTCTCCCAGCTACGCTTGGATCCACCGTGCTGGGTCCTAAATGTTGCATGTGTGTGTGAAGCTCAACTGCACTATTCCAATACCTGGAGACCAGAGGCACAACTCTCCCTCTAAAGGATGAATGCAGTACCTCTGGTGGCTGCCTACCTGTTGGGGCGCCAAATCTGTGTGCTATCTGGATGTCACACGGATATCACATAGACAGCACATGTATGTCACACAATCCATGGCACACGGCCCCCAAAATAAGGCCTCTCTCAGACACGCGTGTTTTGCACGGATGTGTGAAACAGGCCTTACACACAGGTGTCGCCAGTCTTTTCCTATATTGCTGGTATGTGGACTCAGGTATCTGGGCCCTCAGCTGCGGGTGGGATGTCACTGGTGGCCGGTCCAGACCCGTGGTCCTGGTGGTCAGCTTTAAAAAAGGGGAAAATGAAATGGGAATAGTTTGTCGTGACGCCACCCGCTTCAGACCTCCGGAGGGCGATGGTACTGCAGCTTTGATGGAACAGCTACCTGCAGGTGGAGCTGGGCCTCCAGGGCAGGGGTGCACTGTTGATGTAGATACAGTCTGTGAAGGTAGATTGTCAGCAATGCAGTAAAAGGACAAACACACGGAGAATCTGTCACTCTACTCGAGTACTTTACTGGAACAATTCTGATGACAACACAGTTCACAGTAGAAAAAAGTCTTTTACATGAGGTAGCTGGCCGGGTAGTCACAGTGGGTTGCAAGGCCTCTCGGAGTCTCTTGTGGTATGCCTTCTCTTGACTATCCCAGGTCCTGCTGATTATTCCTGTCCTTGCACTACCCTCTTACTACCAGGCCTGTTGGGGGTGCTGATGAGTTCCTGACTTCCCAGCTCTTAAGAAGGGGGTCCCCGACCTTTAGGTGGACAATCCTGGTGTGGCAGTGCTGTATGTACAGGGTGTCGGGGCCAGTAGACTGACCCGCGACGGCCGGTATTGGCGGCTCAGGGGCTGGACTTCCTGCACCGCTTCCTCGGAGCCGGCTCCTCGTGGTGGACCAGGGTTCTCCCCGAAGTATGGGCGCTCCAGTATGGGGGTTCCCTCTCTCTTTTCCTGGGCTGCCTTTTCCTCTCTCAGGCCCCCTCTCTCAGAGATCCCTTTCCTCTCTCAGGGCTCCCTTTCCTTCTTCTCCTCGGGTCAAACTAGAACTCCCTATTTTTTTACCTCCCTCCTCCCCTAACTCTCCCCCAAAGGGACTGGACTCCAACCATTTGCCTAGGCTCAAGTGTGGGAGTGCCGGGGTGGAAGTGTGGCGCCCCGCATGTGCAGGCATCACAGAGGGGTACTGCACCCATAAAAGAGGTGTAAATACTCCAGCTGCAGGTGGACCCTAGGATGGTGGGTGGGACCCATTCCCAGCACTCCCACATTAGATGAGCGGTGGGAGGTTACCCGGGAGGGGATATATTAACCTCTGGAGGAGGAAAGGAGTTAGAAAGGTTAGAAAGGAGTTAGAAATAGCTAAGTGGAACGAGGCGGAAGGTCAAACTTGGTCGGTTTCAAGCCGAACCATAGGAAAGAAGAAGGGACCTTGAGCAGGTCCTGAAAGAGGGCGCCCGACGAGAGAAGTCCGAGCACTAGAGAGAAAGGGAGATCCTCAGAGTGGAACGACCATACTCCAGGGGATACTCCAGTCCACCATGGGAACGCTGGGCCTGAGGATCCGGCCAGAGTTCAGCTTTGCAGTCGGCAACCGGCTGCTGTGGCTTGTCTATCAGCTGCAGCACCATGCCAGTGGAGCGGTCTGCCTGCTTCCTCACCACGAGGGAGAGGACCCCCGTACTACCTACACAGAGCTACTGGGTATAGGCCTATCCTAGATGGGGAAGAACGGACATGGGTTAGTTAACGAAGGTACACCAAGGGTTCCACTATACCACCTGGGATCCACTTGCAGCCACCTGTGAAGCTACCTGTTCTTGTAAAATCTAAATGCTGTACTGTGAATTGTATCTGATCCTGCTACAAGTTGACAGTAAAGTGACTTTGCTTCTGCGTGTATTTTCCTACTTCTACCTGTTCCCTTGCAGGAACGCTGCCCCGGAGGAACAGCCCTGCCTGTAGGGGCTTAGTCATCCTAGCCGCATTACCAGCTACCTCCGGCGGACTGTGGCGGCGCTGGTGACCTATCACCAGACACTACAGGTGGTGTCACGAGAACTGTACATAGAATCCCCTGTAAATATCACCCTTTTTGAAGTGTCACCCAGGACACGGGATCAGGCGCGGCCACCACTCCCCGTGACACAGCAACGCTAACCCTGGAGCCTGATATCTGAGTACCCCAGGGCCTGAGGCTTGACAGAAGCCTCCTACAAACATTGCATTCCCACTGTGATAGGGATAACTCTTTTATGGGTGCAGTACCCCAACTGTGACGCATGACCATTGGGGCACCACACAGACTTTAATCGCACATAGAGGCATTAAAGTTAAGTATCCAATAGATGAGAACACCTTGTCGTTGGTTATCGTGCTCTCATGAATTGGCCAATACATAAGTTAAAGAGGACCTGTCACCAAACCAAACATGGTGATCTAATTCCAGCACTGGATGCAGCACTTGAGCAGCCCTGTACCCTGAGATAATACAGTTAGAAAACTTAAATGCTACAGCCACTAAGGAGGTGGCTAGGGGCTGCAGCCAAGGGCAGATTCACACCCCCTGCCTGTGTAATCTGCCCACCGCTGCCAATCATTCTCTCCCTGTCTGCACCTGGTTATATGGGATATGTGTTCATTTTCCTATTATCTACATATATTCCATCTTCATTCCACACCTAAAATGCTCAGGTAACATAATATACACCTGGTTATATGGGATATGTGTTCATTCTTCTATTATCTACTGATATTTCATCTTCATTCCACACCTATAATGCTCAGGTAACATAATATACACCTGGTTATATGGGATATGTGTTCATTTTCCTATTATCTACTGATATTTCATCTTCATTCCACACCTAAAATGCTCAAGGTGACATAATATACACCTGGTTATATGGGATATGTGTTCATTTTCCTATTTATCTACTGATATTTCATCTTCTATTCCACACCTAAAATGCTCAGGTAACATAATATACACCTGGTTATATGGGATATGTGTTCATTCTTCTATTATCTACTGATATTTCATGTTCATTTCCACACCTAATATGCTCAGTTACATAATATACACCTGGTTATATGGGATATGTGTTCATTTTACTATTATCTAACTGATATTCTATCTTCATTCCACACCCTAAAATGCTCAGGTAACATAATATACACCTGGTTATATGGGATATGTGTTCATTTTACTATTATTTACTGATATTCCATTTCATTCCACACCTAATATGCTCAGGTAACATAATATACACCTGGTTATATGGGATATGTGTTCATTCTTCTATTATCTACTGATATTTCATCTTCATTCCACACCTATAATGCTCAGGTAACATAATATACACCTGGTTATATGGGATATGTGTTCATTTTCTTTTATCTACTGATATTTCATCTTCATTCCACACCTATAATGCTCAGGTAACATAATATACACCTGGTTATATGGATATGTGTTCATTTTCCTATTATCTACTGATATTTTATCTTCATTCCACACCTAAAATGCTCAGGTGACATAATATACACCTGGTTATATGGGATATGTGTTCATTTTCCTATTATCTACTGATATTTCATCTTCATTCCACACCTAAAATGCTCAGGTAACATAATATACACATGGTTATATGGGATATGTGTTTCATTCCACTATTTATCTACTGATATTTCATCTTCATTCCACACCTAAAATGCTCAGGTAACATAATATACACCTGGTTATATGGGATATGTGTTCATTTTCCTATTATCTACTGATATTTCATCTTCATTCCACACCTAAAATGCTCAGGTAACATAATATACACCTGGTTATATGGGATATGTGTTCATTGTCCTAATTATCTACTGATATTTCATCTTCCATCCACACCTAAATATGCTCAGGTAACATAATATACACCTGGTTATATGGGATATAGTGTTCATTCTTTCTATTATCTACTGATATTCCATCTTCATTCCACACCTACAATGCTCAGGTAGCATAATATACACCTGGTTATATGGGATATATGTCCATTACATTCTATTATATCTACATGATATTTCATCTTCATTCCACACCTAAAATGCTCAGGTAACATAATATACACCTGGTTATATGGGATATGTGTTCATTTCCACTATTATCTACTGATATTTCATCTTCATTCCACACCTAAAATGCTCAGGTAACATAATATACACCTGGTTATATGGGATATGTGTTCATTCTTCTATTATCTACAGATATTTCATCTTCATTCCACACCTAAAATGCTCAGGTAACATAATATACACCTGGTTATATGGGATATGTGTTCATTTTCCTATTATCTACTGATATTTCATCTTCATTCCACACCTAAAATGCTCAGGGTAACATAATATACACCTGGTTATATGGGATATGTGTTCATTTTCCTATTATCTACTGATATTCATGTTATCATTATTCCACACACCTAATATGCTCAGGTTAACATAATATATACACCTGGTTATATTGGGATATGTGTTCATTTTACTATTATCTACTGATATTCTATCTTCATTCCACACCTAAAATGCTCAGGTAACATAATATACACCTGGTTATATGGGATATGTGTTCATTTTACTATTATTACTGATATTCCATTTTCATTCCACACCTAATATGCTCAGGTAACATAATATACACCTGGTTATATGGGATATGTGTTCATTCTTCTATTATCTACTGATATTTTCATCTTCATTCCACACCTAAATGCTCAGGTAACATAATATACACCTGGTTATATGGGATATGTGTTCATTTTCTTATTATCTACTGATATTTCATCTTCATTCCACACCTATAATGCTCAGGTAACATAATATACACCTGGTTATATGGAATATGTGTTCATTTCCTATTATCTACTGATATTTTATCTTCATTCCACACCTAAAATGCTCAGGTGAAATAATATACACCTGGTTATATGGGATATGTGTTCATTTTCCTATTATCTACTGATATTTCATCTTCATTCCACACCTAAAATGCTCAGGTAACATAATATACACCAGGTTATATGGGATATGTGTTCATTCACTATTATCTACTGATATTTCATCTTCATTCCACACCTAAAATGCTCAGGTAACTTAATATACACCTGGTTATATGGGATATTGTCCATTCTTCTATTATCTACAGATATTTCATCTTCATTCCACACCTAAAATGCTCAGGTAACATAATATACACCTGGTTATATGGGATATGTGTTCATTTTCCTATTATCTACTGATATTTCATCTTCATTCCACCCCTTAAAATGCTCAGGTAACATAAATATACACCTGGTTATATGGGATATGTGTTCATTGTCCTATTATCTACTGATATTTCATCTTCCATTCCACACCTAAAATGCTCAGGTAACATAATATACACCTGGTTATATGGGATATGTGTTCATTCTTCTATTATCTACTGATATTCCATCTTCATTCCACACCTACAATGCTCAGGTAGCATAATATACACCTGGTTATATGGGATATATGTCCATTCTTCTATTATCTACAGATATTTCATCTTCATTCCACACCTAAAATGCTCAGGTAACATAATATACACCTGGTTATATGGGATATGTGTTCATTCCACTATTATCTACTGATATTTCATCTTCATTCCACACCTAAAATGCTCAGGTAACATAATATACACCTGGTTATATGGATTGTGTTCATTCTTCTATTATCTACAGATATTTCATCTTCATTCCACACCTAAAATGCTCAGTAAACATAATATACACCTGGTTATATGGGATATGTGTTCCATTCTTCTATTATCTACTGATATTTCATCTTCATTCCACACCTAAAATGCTCAGGTAACATAATATACACCTGGTTATATGGGATATGTGTTCATTTTCTAATTATCTACTGATATTTCATCTTCATTCCACACCTAAAATGCTCAGGTAACATAATATACACCTGGTTATATGGGATATGTGTTCATTTTCCTATTATCTACTGATATTTCATCTTCATTCCACACCTAAAATGCTCAGGTAACATAATATACACCTGGTTATATGGGATGTGTGTTCATTCTTCTATTATCTACTGATATTCCATCTTCATTCCACACCTATAATGCTCAGGTAACATAATATACACCTGGTTATATGGGATATATGTCCATTCTTCTATTATCTACAGATATTTCATCTTCATTCCACACCTAAAATGCTCAGGTAACATAATATACACCTGGTTATATGGTATATATGTCCATTCTTCTATTATCTACAGATATTTCATCTTCATTCCACACCTAAAATGCTCAGGGAACATAATATACACCTGGTTATATGGGATATGTGTTCATTTTCCTATTATCTACTGATATTTCATCTTCATTCCACACCTAAAATGCTCAGGTAACATAATATACACCTGGTTATATGGGATATGTGTTCATTGTCCTATTATCTACTGATATTTCATCTTCCATCCACACCTAAAATGCTCAGGTAACATAATATACACCTGGTTATATGGGATATGTGTTCATTCTTCTATTATCTACTGATATTCCATCTTCATTCCACACCTACAATGCTCAGGTAGCATAATATACACCTGGTTATATGGGATATATGTCCATTCTTCTATTATCTACAGATATTTCATCTTCATTCCACACCTAAAATGCTCAGGTAACATAATATACACCTGGTTATATGGGATATGTGTTCATTCCACTATTATCTACTGATATTTCATCTTCATTCCACACCTAAAATGCTCCGGTAACATAATATACACCTGGTTATATGGGATATGTGTTCATTCTTCTATTTTCTACTGATATTTCATCTTCATTCCACACCTAAAATGCTCAGGTAACATAATATACACCTGGTTATATGGGATATGTGTTCATTTTCCTATTATCTACTGATATTTCATCTTCATTCCACACCTAAAATGCTCAGGTAACATAATATACACCTGGTTATATGGGATATGTGTTCATTCTTCTATTATCTACAGATATTTCATCTTCATTCCACACCTAAAATGCTCAGGTAACATAATATACACCTGGTTATATGGGATATGTGTTCATTCCACTATTATCTACTGATATTTCATCTTCATTCCACACCTAAAATGCTCAGGTAACATAATATACACCTGGTTATATGGGATATGTGTTCATTCTTCTATTTTCTACTGATATTTCATCTTCATTCCACACCTAAAATGCTCAGGTAACATAATATACACCTGGTTATATGGGATATGTGTTCATTTTCCTATTATCTACTGATATTTCATCTTCATTCCACACCTAAAATGCTCAGGTAACATAATATACACCTGGTTATATGGTATATGTGTTCATTCCACTATTATCTACTGATATTTCATCTTCATTCCACACCTAAAATGCTCAGGTAACATAATATACACCTGGTTATATGGGATATGTGTTCATTCCATGTCTAAGATACTCAAGAAACCTTTTATACATCTACATAATGTTTCTGTAATAAGTTATTATCTTCATTCTTTTTATTTATTCCTTTTCTTCATTCTTTTTAGTATGTCCCGTTTCAGTATGCAGCTGTATACTTTATTAAAAAGTGGTGCTGAGGAAGAAGGCCCATTAGTGGTCTCCATGGTGATTGTTAAGGGGTTACAATGTCTCGATATGGTCAGTGCACTAGTCTATGTACACTCCTTCCTTTAATTTTTCTATCTTTAGTCTATGTGCTTTCACATCCATTTCTTGCCCCATTGTCTAGTCTCACCATCCCAATTCTAGCTCTGCACTCCCTTCCTCTATCCATATAAGCCGCTGTCTGGTCTCCTGTCTCTGACATTACTCCCTACAACAATGCTGCGTCACTATAGCAACCCCCAGAACGCAGCTCCTCTCTGTTTCTGGCCACGCCCCCTTGCATCGTCAGAGACATTGATAGTAACTGTCTTCGGGCCGTCCAGGTTACAGCCCACCACCCAGAGACACACGGAGCTTAGTGACACGTTCCCCTGACGTCACTGCAGCCACTCCCCTCCTACCCCACGTGCTTCCTCCTCGCTGGCTGGAGCATGTCAGTACAGCTGTGTGTATGTACTTCCTGTATGTAGACACATCTCCTGGTGCTGCTCCCACACAGCTCATGTACTCAGCCTGCTGGTAAGGCTCCTCTCACATTGTCCCTTATTCATCTGACCTCTGTACATATGCAGTATACAATAATGTACCAGACTTTTCCCCTCATTGATTGAATTATTTGCATTACTTGCCTTTCCTATCTGCTGTAATACATAGTACATATACCTCCTGTACACACCATGTTTATTTCATTTTTGACATAAGTTGTCTATTATCCCATTTGTATAATAAACCCCACATGTGTATTTTGCATTAACATCACACTTTTGTACTGTACAATTTTCCATCTTCTGATTCTGTTGTTGACTTTTTATTCATGTTTTGTATGTTCTATATACGTAAAATATTCTGTATGTTATTTTTTTCCACACATTTATGCTATTTTTATTTGTAGCAACTGTCGAGCCCCAGGCCCTGGGGTACTCGGGTATCAGGTTCGGTGGCGGTTTTCACGTGAGATGTCACTGGTGGCAGTGCCTGAACCCGTGGCCTGGGTGACACTTCAATAAGGGATTATGTACAGGGGATAAGAGTATGTCATGTGACACCACCTTTAGTACCTGGTGATGGGTCACTAGCGCCGCAACAGTTCTCCGGAGGTTGATGGTAATGCGGCTGAGATGGCAAAGCTCCCTACAGGTGGAGCTGGTCCTCCGGGCAGCGTAGTGTAAAGGGCAGCTTGGAGTGGAACTTTAACCTCTAAACGACAGCCTCACGTCTACAGACGTCGGAAAAAAACGGTACTTACGCCTAGCCGACGTCTGTAGACGTCAGGCAGGAAAAAGCCCTGTAGCTAAAATCTCTAGGGTGTCAGAGTACCGATTATAGCTGAGACCCTGGAGATTAGGAATTACCTGCTTTTTTACCGGCACCTGTAATGTGATGACCGGTAAGCACCGTTTACCGATCATCACATTACAAAAAGTGAAAGTGCCGGTAAAAATGCTTTCACTTTGATCCGACATGAAAACGCATGTCGGATCAAAGTGATCCATTAACCCCTGAGGTCCCTAAGACCCCGAGTGCCGAAGATCACCCCCACCACCTCCATCCCCCCGGTCCATGAAAAAATGGTGGCAGTGCGCTGCCTCCCCCACATCTCCATGCTGTCTGACATGTCACACATGTCAGGCCGCATGAAAATGTCCTCCCCTGATGCTGCCTAGTCCCCTCCGGGGTCCCACCGGCCTCCGGACACCCCCCGCCCCTCCCCCGATGCCCGGTGTCCGGTACCCCCTTCCCCAAGGCCCGCATGCCGGCCCCACCACCTCTAAACTCCATTCGATGTGACCAAACATCACATCGGATGGAGTTTGCAGGCCCCCCCCCCGTCCCCCAGTAAAGCCCCCCTACCTCTCCCTCACCACTCTTACCTACCAACGATCCTGATTCCGGTCCCGGGGTCCTGGGGGCTTCTCCTGCCGGCTGCTGCTGTCTTCTGTTGTGCGAGCCTCCTCTGTGCGCGTACCCTGGTGTGCGCGCACGCGCGTGCCGCTGTTAACTCCTTCTGTGCGGCCCAGGGAATGACAGGTCATGAACTCAGTGAGTTTTATAGCATACGGGGCATCCCCCATATGCTATAAAAGCAGGTTCATTGCAAAGAGGATGACAGGTCATGAACTCAGTGAGTTCATGACCTATCAGAACCCTCGGGTCACAAGTGATTAACTGTGCTCTTCATGGTGGTCTCCACATCAGATCACCATCAGTGGTGATCCCAGGATCCTGATAGATCACCACTGATGGTGATCTGATGTGGAGTCCACCATGAAGAGCACAGTTAACACCTTGTGACCTGAGGATTCTGATAGGTCATGAACTCAGTGAGTTCATGACCTGTCATCCTCTTTGCAATGAACCTGCTTTTATAGCATATGGGGGATGCCCCGTATGCTATAAAACTGAGAATCGTCGCGGGACCTCCCACTGGACTACATCGGACCTTCCCTCTGGACTACATCGGACGTCAAAGAATAATAAAGATGGAGTCCAAGTAGTGTTTGTGTTCTTTTTTTTTCTAATAAAAATATTTTTCTCTGTCTTGTGTCTTTACTAGAGATTCCTAATGGTCCGGTCTAATATTGGCCTGATGTTATGAATCTCGGGCTTAGTGCCAGCTGCCAAAAAGCTGGTATTAACCCCTTATTACCCAGTCTGCCACCGCTACACGGCAGCTGGAAGAGCTGGATACAGCTCCAGAAAATGGCGCTTCTATGAATGCGCCATTTTCTGGGGCGGGTGCGGGCTGCAATTCGCAGCGGGGGGGGGGAGGGTCAGAAACCTTGGGCCTCCCTACGCTGAGGATTCTAGCCCCCAGCTAAGCGAAGCCCATGCCATTTTTTTTTTTTTTAATTATTTCATGAAATAATTTAAAAAAACAAAGGGGCTTCCCTTTATTTTTGGTTTCCAGCCAGGTAAAACTAGGCAGAAGGGGTTGGTGGCAGCCTTAGCTGCCTGCTGTACCTGGCTGGACTAAAAATATGGCGTTTTTTTTTTTTTTAATTTAATGAAATACTAAAAAATGTAGGGGAGGAGACGACAAGGACACGGTGTCTCCGTATCTTGTGCACATGCTCTAAAAGTGAGAAATTGTGTGAAAAAAAGAAAATGTTCAATATGACATTATCAAATTCTGTGAAGTAGCTGTAGGTTCCAAATGCTCACTATACCCCTAGATATAATCCTTGAGGTGTCTAGTTTCCAAAATGGGGTGACTTGTGCGGGAGCTCCAATGTTTAGGCACATAGGGGCTCCCCATATGCGACATGGTGTCCGCTAACTATTGGAGCTAATTTTCCATTCAAATTGTTAGCGGACACCATGTCGCATATGGAGAGCCCCTGTGTGCCTAAACATTGGAGCTCCCCCACAAGTGACCACATTTTGGAAACTAGACCCCTCCAAGGAACATATCTAGATGCATAGTGAGCACTTTCAACCCCCAAGTGCTTCACAAATTAGTCTGTAAAAAAGGAAAAAAAGATTTTTGTGAAAAAAAGTACTTTTTCATTTTTACGGATTCGTTTGTGAAGCACCTGGGAGTTCAAAGTGCTCTCTATGCATCTAGATAAGTTCCTTGGGGGGTCTAGTTTCCAAAATGGGGTCACTTGTGGGTGAGCTACAATGTTTAGGCACACAGGGGCTCTCCATATGCGACATGGTCCATAAGTCAAATTGCGCTCCTTCCCTTCTGAGCCCTGCCGTGCGCCCAAACACTGGTTTATGACCACATATGAGGTATCGGTGTACTCGGGAGAAAATGGCCAACAAATTTTAGGATGCATTTTATCCTGTTGCCCATGTGAAAATGAAAAAATTGAGGCTAAAAGAACATTTTTGTTGGAAAAATTAAAATGTCCATTTTTTGTTTCCACTTTGCTTTAGTTCCTGTGAAGCATCTGAAGGGTTAATAATCTTCTTGAATGTAGTTTTGAGTAGCTTCAGGGGTGCAGTTTTCGGAATGCTGTCACTTTTGGGTGTTTTCTGTCTTGTACACCCCTCAAAGGGACTTCAAATGTGATGTGGTCACAAAAAAATGACTTTGTAAATTTTGCTGGAAAAATGAAAAATTGCTGATGAACTTTGAACCCTTACAACTTCCTAACCCAAAAAAATTTTTTTTTTCCAAAATTGTGCTGATGTAAAATAGACATGTGGGAAATGTTATTTATTAACTATTTTGTGTCACATAACGCTCCGGTTCAACAGAATAAAAATTACAAATTTGAAAATTGTCAAATTTTCAAAATTTTTGCCAATTTTTTTATATTTTCACAAATAAACACAAAAATTATCGACCTAAATTTACCACTAACACATGAAGCCCAATATGTCACGAAAAAACAATCTCAGAATCGCTCGCTAAGATCCGTTAAAGTGTTCCAGAGTTATTACCTCATAAAGGGACACTGATCAGAATTACAAAAATCGGTCTGGTCATTAAGGTGGAAATTGGCTCTGTCACTAAGGGGTTAAGTCAGGGTAGGGAGTGATGGGGCAGTCTATAAGGGGCAATGGGAGCGGAGAGGAATTATGCACACTCACTGTAGAAAGTCTCTTTTACGTTTTTACTGGTGGTATAGCAGGTAAAGACGTCCAGAGAACTGACAGGTGACCAGGTGCACAGTGAGCTTCCACAGCAAGTGGGTATAAGGCCTCCTCAGCTTCTCTGCAGTTACTGAAGCCGTATCTGCTTGCAGCCAGACTGGCTTCCTTACTTCCTCTAGTCCTCTCTCTCTCCTCCTGCGCAGTCCACGGGTTACCCTCTCTGATCACTGCTGCATTACACTGCGGTGTCTGGCTCCCTTTCTTTGGGTACGCAGGCGGACCGGGTGACTGAAGTCTCCACGGTATGACGGGGTTTTCTGCAGTTTTGAAGTAATCCTGCAGGTGCGGATCCCCGAAGTCCGGTGCGTCTTGGGTGAACTTCCACTAGTTCCTCGCTCCCTTGGCTCTGCTCCTTGCCTTCTGTCCCCACTCTTAGGCTTGATAGACGGCAGAAGGGCCACTCCAAGTCACTGGTTCGGGCCTAACCGCGGCACTGATCACCAGGACGCTTCGCAGCTCTCCTAGCGTCTGCACACTCTCCCTAGCTCCTCCCCCTGCAGCAGTATTTATAGGGGATCTCACCTAAAGTCAGTGAGTATAGCTCCCCCTACTGTGCCGTGGTGAAAGGTGTTGCATGTAGTAGGTACCTGCTGTAGAAACCCAGCTGTGCATTAGGGAGGTCCGTGGCTACCTGCATAAGCAGGGCGCCACACAACCACGTGGAAAAGACTCTGGAGAGTTTTTTTTTTTTTTTAAAGGGAACCTGTCAGGTCGTTTATGCCCCCCCAGCTATCATTGTCTGTAGCTGCAGCTTTATAATACTATTCTAATCATCCCTGTCTGAGCTCAGAGTGTAATGTAAAAGGTGAAAAAAAGCACTTGCATTTCAGTCTACACCTTGGAAGAGGTAGACTGTCTGGAAGGATAATAGTTAACTCACTATTACCTTGTCTATCCAAAGGACCTGTGTGATGTCCCGATCATGTGCCCATAGTGGGCGGAGCTAAGCGAGCAAGCTCGTGCTATGTGGACTTAGCTCCGCCTATTGTAGTCACATGGTTGTGACATTACATCAGGTTTCCCAGCATGTTCTGACATTCGGCTGAAATGTTAACTATTAACCTGACAGACAGTCTACAGTCTCCAAAATGTAAGTGTATAAATGCTTTTTTTCACCTTTAACATTACAGTATGAGCTCAGACAGGGATGACTAGACTAGTATTATGAAGCTGCAGGGACATACAGTGATAGCTGGGAGGGTGTAAAGTTGCTGACAGGTTCCCTTTAAACTAATAAAGTTTTTATTCAACTTTTTTAAGCCGTTACAATTATTCAGGCACTTCAGTTGATGCATTGGTATAGAATACAGTTACTTTAGGATTATATAGGGGGGTAGGAGAAGGAGGGGCATCAATGTGAAGGGGAAGGGGGAATTAAGATTTGAGAGAACAAACAAGGGAATAACAATATAACCAATAAACATGACGCCATAAGAGAAATTAGAAAACTAAAGGGCCCATCACACACTTCATTGTCCGAGCGATCCAATCAACGATCTGACTTGACCTTGGTTGCTTGAACGTCATGGTTTGATCGCTAGTGAGGTGTCACACATACAGATATCATGAACGACACAGCAACGACTCTGCAACAAGCGAATGATATTAGCAGTCGTTTACATGCCTATGTCCTAATTTATGGTCCTGTTCATAAACCTGCGATCAATGATCAGCCGATTTATCGCTGGTCGTATCGACGTGTCACACGCTACAACGTCGTTACAACGTCGTTTAAACGTCTCAAAACCCGTGAGGTTTCAATGATATTGTTAACGATATCGGAGTGTGTGACGGGGCCTTAAGTATGCGTACATCGTTTAATAGGTATACAGATACAAAGACTGAATTTCAGGGAATATTAGATAAGGAGGCCAAATGTGAAGCACTCCACAAGGCCCATTTCTTCTCGATATTGGTTCTATGTGGAAGACTAAAGGCAAGAATGGATTCGTATTGGTGATGTGTATCCATTTTGTCTATCAAATCAGCCAAGACTCTGGAGAGTCTGTCATTTACAGGGAATCTGTTCCATGAATAAACACTTTTAATCTGCTAATCTGGGGTTAATCTGCAGGTTAATAGTGTTTGGGACCTGCTCAGCCCCTGCACATTAAACGGAGCGTGTTTGATGCAGGACGGTGATGAGAGTATGATGCGTGTTTTACCCACTTGAATACCATTATTTAAGTGGTTGAAAGGAGGTTAACAGACGTCCTTTGACAGAATCAGCTCCCCCCTCAATTGTAATCACAGGTGCTCATCTGACGACTCCAGGGTATGGTGGTCTGTTAGTTCCTGCTGTAAGCAGAGTCTAAGGCTGGAAACACACTGGCGTGTAAAAAAACGGTCCGGTCCGACTGACGTATTCGAGAGTCGTACAAGTGTCGTATGATTTTTGGTCCATTTTGCATCCAACTGCTATGCGAGTGTCCGACATTTTCTTGGATCACATCCATGTGCTGTCTGTATGTTTTCCGTGTGTAATTCGATTTTAGCATTGCATTTCTCATGCTGAGTGAGAAAAGTGTTGACGCAATAGAGTGATTGAATACAATAGACAGATAGATGCTATAATAGCTAGATCGGGTTCACCTGTCTCCCTCTGCTACCTCCGGGGCCGCCTATTAAGCTAATTACATGTTCACTGCACTGTCAGACAAACAGCCAATCGGAGAAGCTCACGCTGTTCGAGAGCTTCTGTGATTGGCTGTTGTAGGCAGAGTGCTTTTCCTCAATCTGGACAGTGATTCTGCTTGGTTGCCATATACATTAGTGCATTAGTGTAGGGCAACCAACCAGGCATTATAGGGTGTTAAATAAATATAAAATAAAAAAAAAATAGTGTGGGGCTTTGCAGCAATTTTAGGTCTAATCACCCTCAGCTGCCTAATTTAACCCTGGCTTGTAAAAAAAAATGCATGGGCTTTGCCCTATTTTTCATTGCCAGCCAAGGTAAAACTAGATAGCTGAGGGCTGGTATTCCCAGCGGGGTGGAGGCCCAATGTTATAGGGCCCCCTACGCTAAAAAAACAACAGCCCATAGCCACCTCTTAAAATGGCGCATTACTAATAAGCGCCATTTCCAGGCACCTTACCAGGCTCTTCAAGCTACCCTGGTGGCGGTGGCACCCTGGGTAATAATGGGGTAAATACCAGCTTTGTTATATAAGCTGGTACTAAGCCTGAGATTCTTAATGTCAGCCCAAGTTTGAATCTCCAATAAAGGGTTAAAAAAAGACACCACACAGAGATAAAAAGTATTTATTAGAAATACAGACACAGATACCCTTAGGGACTCTATCTTTATTACTCCCCTTTACAGCTCTCCAGGATCCTGGTCTTCTTTCTTCTCTCTTCTACAAAAGTTCAGCTCTGCTACATCACAAAGCAGGAGGCAGAAGAATGCTTCCACCCCTGCTCTGTGATGACTGAATGAGCAGAGGCAGTGGCGGGTAAGCGGTGATGTTATCGCTGACGGCGTTTGGCCTGGTCATTGAGGTAAAAGTTTTCTCAGACACTAAAAGGGACCTGTCACCAGGTTTTTGCCATCCCATTGGAGAGCAGCATAATGTAGAGACAGAGACCCTGATTCTAGCGATGTGTCACTTACTGAACTGCTTGGTATCCTTTTGATTAAATTGCTGTTTTCTCTGATGCAGATTTAGCAGTTTGTGAATATGCCAGACTACCTGGCAGCAGGCCACATATTATTCTATCTAATGATAATCTCCAGCTGATTAAACAGTGATTTTATCAAAACTACACTAAGCAGCCCACTAGAATCAGGATCTCTGTCCTTAGGCCGGTTTCACAGCACGGTTGGATCAGGTCCGGGGCTGTCCGTTGTGAACCGGACAGCCCCAGACCCGATTTTTTTGGTAATGCAGCCCTATGGTGCCAGACAGGGCCAGATGGCAGCTATTTGCCATCCTGTTTTGTACCTGTCCTGCATCAGGCTGCATTCGTTTTTAGTCCCGGACACAAAAATGTTGCTTGCAGCGTTCTTGTGTCCGGTGCAGAAATCTGCACAAATTGGATCCTCCCCAATCCGGCGCCCCCTAACATGGGAGTCTATGGCGCTGGATCCGACATAAAATCGGATGCGGCTCCCGGATTCCAGGTGCTGAAGTTTTAGCAGCGAGCGCTGCTGAACTTCAGCACCTGGAGAGCTCCCCGCCTTAGATTTCAGCAGCTGCATCTTGAAATTTCAGCAGCTGCAGCTATGATCTGCCTATTCCGGCAGAAAACAGGACCGGAGGGCATATTCTGTTTGTCTGGGGCTATCAGGTTCTGTCCAGTGTTTCCTGCAAAACATCAGACAGAACCTGAACCACAAAAATGTGGTGTGAAACCGGCCTTACATTACAGTAGTATCAGATTAGGTGGCAAAAACCTTGTGACAGATTCCCTTAAAGGGAACCTGACCTCTACAAATGACCCCCCAAGCCTGTTTTAACCTGTCCCTGCACCATAGTAATCCATTTGTAACCATCCCTTTCTGTCCCTAAAGCGCTATGAGAAAGTTTATAAAAGTAGTTTATTCACCTCTTATTCTGCAGCTTCTCATTATATGAGAAGCTGCAAAAGGCGGTCTTTTGTGCTTCTCCCCGCCTCCGGCGTGGTAATTATGCATGCCTATGTGGGCGTGCTATAGAGCAGAGACAGTGCTTGTGCAGCCAGGGGCGGTACAGACGATATGACGAAAATCGCGTCATATCGCCTGTACTGCCCCCTTGCAGACAAGCACAGTTTCTGCTCTATAGCACGCCCATATGGGCGTGCATAATTACCACGCCGGAGGCGGGGAGAAGCACAAAAGACCGCCTTTTGCGGCTTCCCATATAATGAGAAGCTGCAGAATAAGAGGTGAATAAACTACTTTTATAAACTCTCATAGCGCTTTAGGGACAGAAAAGGGATGGTTACAAATGGATTACTATGGTGCAGGGACAAGTTAAAACAGGCTTGGGGGGGTCATTTGTAGAGGTCAGGTTCCCTTTAAAGGATTAATTTTGGTCGCCTGTACATAAAAAAAAAAAAAATACTCTTATTTATTATGGAAGAAGTTTTATTTGCATCCATCAAAGAGTGTGCGCAGAATATGCTTTGGTCACGTGCACATGTTGAATATTTTGCCTAAATATTTGTAACCAAAACCAGGAGTGGAACAACCAGATGAAAAGTATAGAAACAGTCACCACTTCTGTATATTTCGCCCACTCCTGATTTTGGCTACAAATACTGAGGTAAAAACTCCCCAAATACTCAATGTGAGCACGTGGTCTTACAAATACTGAGGTAAAAAACTCACCATACACTCAATGTGTACACATGACCTTACAAATACTGAAGTAAAAACTCACCATACACTCAGTGTGAGCATGTGACCTTACAAATACTGAGGTAAAAACTCACCAAATACTCAATGTGTACACATGGCTTTACAAATACTGAGGTAAAAAACTCACCATATACTCAATGTGTACACGTGGCCTTACAAATACTGATGTAAAAACACTCACCAAATACTCAGTGTGAGCACGTGGTCTTACAAATACTGAGGTAAAACACTAATACTCAATGTGAGCACAAGGCTTTACAAATACTGAGGTAAAAAACTCACCAAATACTCAGCGTGTGCATGAGGCCTTACAAATACTGAGGTAAATACTCACCAAATATTCGATGTGATCATGTGGCCTTACAAATACTGAGGTAAAAACTCACCAAATACTCAATGTGAGCACAAGGCTTTACAAATACTGAGGTAAAAAACTCACCAAATATTAAATTTGTGCACGAGGCTTTACAAATACTGAGGTAAAAAACTCACCAAATACTCAGCGTGTGCATGAGGCCTTACAAATACTGAGGAAAACCTCACCAAATACCCAACATTCACACATGGCCTTACAAATACTGAGGTAAAGAACTCACCAAATACCCAACATTCACACATGGCCTTACAAATACTGAGGTAAAACACTAATACTCAATGTGAGCACAAGGCTTTACAAATACTGAGGTAAAAAACTCACCAAATACTCAGCGTGTGCATGAGGCCTTACAAATACTGAGGAAAAAGTCACAATATTCAATGTGAGCATATGGCCTTACAAATACTGAGGTAAAAAACGTACCAAATACTCAATGTGTGCATGTGGCCTTACAAATACGGAGGTAAAAACTCACCAAATACTCAATGTGTGCACGTGGCCTTACAAATAATGAGGTAAAAAACTCACCAAATACTCAATGTGAGCACGTGGCCTTACAAATACTGAGGTAAAAAACTTACCAAATACTCAATGTGTGCACGTGGCCTTACAAATAATGAGGTAAAAAACTCACCAAATACTCAATGTGTGCACGTGGCCTTACAAATAATGAGGTAAAAAACTCACCAAATACTCAATGTGAGCACGTGGTCTTACAAATACTGAGGTAAAGAACTCACCAAATACCCAACATTCACACATGGCCTTTTTCTGCTGCTAAGGGTTTCTCCCTCATCTACTTACACCTTTACATCTGTCTATAGAGTGCACTCCGAATCCTTTTCTATTGGAACCCCTCGAGAAGGACCCTCTCAGGGCAGCCCGGAAGATATGGATACTACAATATGTGTGAAAACTGGGCACAGGAAGCATACAGAGTCTGGGATTTCTTCACTCGAGACAGGTAAACTTGTACCAGCTAGAGCCATCTTTAGTGTGGCTGGCTGTTTTATATGGCTGCTAGTAATGAAGTGTCACATTGACCAATTATTCCTCTTTTTATGGGTAGCTGGTTTTATTTTTTCTTGACACAGGTGGTTTTTCTTTTTTCTGATTCATAGTCCTCCACTAATTTATCTGACAACAAATCCTGTCTATATACTATAGCTGCACAATGACTGACACATCTTTATAAATTGTATGGAAGTCACATGTGACTGTCTGCTGTTTTGTCATATGACCAGCAGACCATAAGACTGTTACCATTGCACGGTCTAATGACAATATACAGTGCCTACAAGTAGTATTCAACCCCCTGCAGATTTAGGTGGTTTGATAAGATGCAAATAAGTTAGAGCCTTCAAACTGCAAACGAGAGTAGCATTTATTAACAGAAGCATAAATCTTACATACCAAAATGTTATGTTGCTCAGTTGAATTTTAATAAATTTTAAACATAAAAGTGTGGGTCAATTATTATTCAACCCCTCAAACCACCAGCATTCTGTTTGGTCCCCCTAAAGTATTAAGAAGTAGTTCAGGCACAAAGAACAATGAGCTTCACATGTGTGGATTAATTATCTCTTTTGCCAGCCTTTTCTGACTATTTGAGACCCTCCCCAAACTTGTGAACAGCACTCATACATGGTCAACATGGGAAAGACAAAGGAGCATTCCAAGGCCATCAGAGACAAGATCGTGGAGAGTCACAAGGCTGGCAAGGGGTACAAAACCCTTTCCAAGGAGTTGGGCTTACCTGTCTCCACTGTTGGGAGCATCATCCGGAAGTGGAAGGCTTCTGGAACTACTGTTAGCCTTCCACGGCCTGGACAGCCTTTGAAAGTTTCCTCCCGTGCCGAGGCCAGGCTTGTCCGAAGAGTCAAGGCTAACCCAAGGACAACAAGGAAGGAGCTTCGGGTAAGATCACATGGCAGTGGGGACATTGGTTTCAGTCAATACCATAAGTAACGTACTCCACCGCAATGGTCTCCCTTCCAGACGAGCCCGTAAGGTACCTTTACTTTCAAAGCGTCATGTCAAGGCTCGTCTACAGTTTGCTCATGATCACTTGGAGGACTCTGAGACAGACTGGTTCAAGGCTCTATGGTCTGATGAGGCCAAGATCGAGATCTTTGGTGCCAACCACACACGTGACGTTTGGAGACTGGATGGCACTGCATACGACCCCAAGAATACCATCCCTACAGTCAAGCATGGTGGTGGCAGCATCATGCTGTGGGGCTGTTTCTCAGCCAAGGGGCCTGGCCATCTGGTCCGCATCCATGGGAAGATGGATAGCACGGCGTACCTGGAGATTTTGGCCAAGAACCTCCGCTCCTCCATCAAGGATCTTAAGATGGGTCGTAATTTCATCTTCCAACTAGACAACGACCCAAAGCACACAGCCAATAAAACCAAGGCCTGGTTCAAGAGGGAAAAAATCAAGGTGTTGGAGTGGCCTAGTCAGCCTCCTGACCTTAACCCAATTGAAAACTTGTGGAAGGAGCTCAAGATTAAAGTCCACATGAGACACCCAAAGAACCTAGATAACTTGGAGAAGATCTGCATGGAGGAGTGGGCCAAGATAACTCCAGAGACTTGTGCCGGCCTGATCAGGTCTTATAAAACACGATTATTAGCTGTAATTGCAAACATGGGTTATTCCACAAAATATTAAACCTAGGGGTTGAATAATAATTGACCCACACTTTTATGTTTAAAATTTATTAAAATTCAACTGAGCAACATAACTTTTTGGTTTGTAAGATTTATGCTTCTGTTAATAAATCCTACTCTCGTTTGCAGTTTGAAGGCTCTAACTTATTTGCATCTTATCAAACCACCTAAATCTGCAGGGGGTTGAATACAACGTGTAGGCACTGTACATACCATACATCTAAATAGTTTCCAGAGTCCCACTGACTTGCAACAGAGAGTGGCCACATGGATGGGGGGATGTAGATCTGTTTTTCATTCCTCTGATGGTCTCTTTGTCTGAATTTCATTTATTTGTATTCCATGTCCATTTTTTCCATAAATATCCCACCTGTATTTCTGTCAACAAAAAAAAATCATGTCCCAAGCGTCTCCTAGTGAACTGTCGGTGCTATCAGTGGTTTTATTTTTTATCTTCCTGCTTCACTACTAGGAGGTCCAGTGCCTAGGCTTGCACATAGCAGGACACAAACTCTGAACACCGCCTTCTCTGGGAAATCTATTTTACTGTTCTGGTTTGGGTTCGGCTGGAGGGCTGTAAAATAAAGTAAAATAGCAACATTGTACTTCCGGACTGCTTGTTAACCTCCAGTTTATTCATTGAACTCTGCCTCCAACAGCCAATCACAGATGCCTACTTTCTGTGACAGCATCTGTGATGCTATTGCGCCCCCACTCACTGTGCCAACATCTGTGATTGGTTGCTTTTGGCAACAAACCTGCAGTTATATGGGTGTAAAAAAAAAAAAATTGCTCAGGGGTCCCCTATATTTTGTATATTGATACTCTGTATAGCTAAAGGAGGCTGTCTGGATTTACCTTGGCTGGCGATCAAAAATCCAGTGGAGCCCATTTTTTTTTTTTTCTATCATTTAAAAAAAATATAAAAAAAATGTGTGTGCTGCACCCACTTTTTGATTGCCAGCCAGAGTAAAAACCAGGCATCTGTGGCTGGTATTTTCAGTGTGGTGAGGCCCATAGTTATTGTCCCCCCAGGCTACAGAATATCAGCCAGCAGCTGTTCAAGAAATTGGCACTTTCAGTAGAACTGCCAAATCCTGGCACTTTACCTGACTTTTCCCGATGCCCCGGTGTGATAGTGTGGCACCCCAGGGTTCATGTGCCACAGTAACACCGCAAAGGGTTAACTCCCCACACAACCCACAACACTACAATAGCGCCTCCAGGCCAGAAGGGGGAGCTAAAACTGCTTCCCTATATATTCTGGTGTGGAGAGGAAGTGGCAGTTCAGTGCGTGGCATCACTAAGGGAAGAAAGGACCTGGGTGTAAAAGAGCTGTGTTAGGCTCACCCCACAGTCCAGTGTCCAGTTCCAGGCCGAGCCAGGGTCCGAGGAAAAGGAGAAGCAGAGGAACGCACCCGGGACACCGAGTTACCCTAAACTCACCCCGGAGGAGCGCACAGAACGGATGCCTGACACAAACAGCACAGTGAACACCAGATGAGTGAAGATCCCACATCTTCACTGTACCACAGCAAAGCAACACGGGGGGATCAGGAGCATAAAGATAAGACTCAAGTTGCCTAGCAAGTTGGTACCCGTGAGGGGAGACAGGGCCGGCAGCCTAGCTAAAGCGGCAGCAGGGCCACACACACACAGCGCAGGAGTAGGAAGCCAAGGACCTGGACAGGGTGGGTAGCAACCCGACCCCGGTACAGACTCCGTGGACAGTACTCTGCTGAATGTCATGTACAGTAAAGACTTGGAAAACTACAAAACCGTGAGTCTGTGTACTCCTTGCGCTTGAGCCCTACTCTCCCTCACAAACTGTTATGATTACTGCCCCGGGGAACCAGGCTCTGCCCGTGGAGAGCCGCCACATCACAAGCTGCCATCCATCATCCCCAGAGGTTCTGCAGCAGCGGTGGTCACCCTGACCACATACCACGAGTGGCATCACGACAATCCCTGTAAATAACCCGACACGGTCCGGACCAAGACCGCCGTGATAACCCCCATGATACCCCGGTTCGGTACAGAGTACACCGTCCCAGTGGGCTCCACAATAGCATCGGGGTGATAGAAGGGATTAATGACAGATGAGTATTGACAGCAGTCGGAGTCGTGGAGTCGGAGTCGGGGTTAGTTTTGGTTGGAGTCGGTAGAAATGTACCGACTTTGACTCCAGCTTTAATAAAATGTATTAATATTTCATAATTGAACTTTCATATTAATTTTATAAATGTTACTCAAATATATATGTTCTATCAAACTATGAACAACAATGATAAGCAGTTCTGCTGGAGATAGAGACATTTCTTCTTGTGTGTCACTGTTCTCCACTGCCCTTCTAATCTTATACTTGGTTAACCTCATGCTGCCCCAACCCCCTACTTACAATGTATGAAACTGAAAGTGAAAATGTGTTGCAAATTCTTAGTAGTAAAGCTCCTCCTCGTCTAGACTAGATCATACTAGGTGTTCATCTCCCAAGCATCTCACACAGCTGCCTGCTAATCAGAAGAGGAAGACTGTAAGGGTGCGTGCACACAATCAGTGTACGCAGCATTTTGGACGCAGCGTCTTGCTGCTGCGTCCAAAACGCTGCGTAGTACAGTAATAGCATAGTGGATGGGATTTCAAGAAATCCCATCCTCACTATGCATAACCTGCCTGCAGCATCTTTGGAGCTGCGGTGTGAGTTGCCGGGAGTCCGCGCTTCCGCAGCATGTTTATTTCATGCCGTGGAGTTGGAAGCGGCTCCCATCGACTGCAGGGAAAAGCCGCCCTGCACCCGCCGCACATGGTGAGTACAGGGCGGTTGCGGTCTCCCTGCGGCTTCCCTCAGGTGCGGAGGAGCTGCGTCCAACACGCAGCTCCTCCGGACTGTGAGCACGCACCCTAAGAAGTATTGTCCTTTCAACAAACTTTGCATCAGTTAACTGTGAGTACATGAGGAATAATAACAGTATTACTGACCACTATATCAGTTGTACGACCTGGCAATAATTTGTACAATTGTTTTTAGGAAAAACAATGGTCATTTGGATTGTGAATGCAGAATTAAAAACCTGAGAATGTCAAAGAGACATCACATTAAATCAGCTGTATTTGAACATTTCACCATCACTCAAAATGGAAAACATTATGTCTGTCAGTGTATGACAAATGATCCAAACGAAAACAGATGCTGTCAAGCCAAGATCAGTGCATATTCAAGCAAAGATAAAAATGCTCCTACCAGAGCTTCTAATCTAAAGAGACATTTACAGCACTTTCATCCAGAAGTACTGAAAGCAGTAGAAGAGAAAGACTGCATCCAAACCAAGGAACCAGTGCCCAGCTCTTCCAGCCAACCAAAGGAGCAGAGAACTTTGCAGCCATCAGTTGCAAGATATTTTGTCAGTGACAAAGTTACTGTGACAATGACAGTAGATACATTTAAAAAACAGATCATAGAGCTTGTTGTAAAGGATAGCGTGCCTATTTCATTATTTTCACGACCAGCTTTTATGTGTCTGAATGGGGAAATGGCCCGCAACCTTGGTGTTTCTCTGGAGAGAGAGAGTATTAGAAAATTAGTAATCGAAAAAGCTTTTAAACAAAAGGAAGAACTTAAAAAAAACTCTCAAGGGACGCTTTCTGTTTCTTAAAATGGATGCCTTGCACACGTCACAGAGTGAACTATTTTGCCATCAATGTCCGATTTGTTTGTGACAAAACTGAAATGGTTACCAAGACATTGGCAGTAAAAGACACCAAAGCTCATCACACCAGTGAGTTTCTCCAGGTCTTGGTGGAAAAGGTTCTGCAAGACTATGAACTTAAAAAAGAGCAAGTTCTTTCTGTCGTAACTGACAATGCTTCAAATATGATAAGTACTATTAAAGGGAACCAACCACCCCAAATTACCCCCCCGGACTGATAATATGTGTCCCTACACCCAGCACACACATTTGGGGCAATCGTTTTTGCTAAAAAAACTGTTTAGTAGAAGCTAAGATATAGTTTTATGAAGTTTAATAAATTCAGACGAATGGGTGTTACCTAGTGCAGTGTTCCTGTGCCTGTCAGCCTCCTCTTCCCCCCTCCCTTCAGTGAAGCCCTTCTGTGCAAGCCGAAAATGCCCCGCCTGTCTGCTGCTGCCTGGTAAATTATGCACGCCCCTCTGCTTCTAAGATCCTGGCCGCGTCATGAAAGGGGCGGGGCTAAATAGCGGCATGCCGGAGCCCCGCCCCCTTTCATTTTCGGCTTGCACAGAAGGGCTTCACTGAAGGGAGGGGGGAAGAGGAGGCTGACAGGCATGAACACTGCAGGAGGACAAAGCTAGGTAACACCCATTCGTCTGAATTTATTAAACTTCATAAAGCTATATCTTAGCTTCTACTAAACAGTTTTTTTTAGCAAAAACGATTGCCCCAAATGTGTGTGCTGGGTGTAGGGACACATATTAACAGTCCGGGGGGTCATTTGGGGTGGTTGGTTCCCTTTAAGCTAATGAATGAGTGTAATGATGGTGACCAGCAGCTAGAACATTCTGGGTCCACAGACACAGAAATGTTTGAAATAGAGGAACACACTGAGGAGCAAACTGAAGTTGCTTCAGATGATCAGCAACATGATAGTTTAGATGATCTTGTTGAAACTGTGTCAATACGTTCTTTCATTCATCACATGCGCTGTGTTGTGCATACGCTACAGCTGGCTATAAGAGACAGTCTGCAAGAAGGACATGCTGCTGCACTGATTGGAAAGGTGAGAAAATTGGCTACTGTTGCCAGAACCCCTAAAGTTGACTCAATTTTGAAGAGACGTGCTGGAAAAGGGGCAATTATTGATCAAGCCACACGATGGGGCAGTACTTAATGATTCAGCGCTTGGTTGAACTGAAAACCTTTCTTGTAGACATGGCTAACCCTCAACTGACGCTAAATGAAAGTCAGTGGAATCAGGTGACTGAGCTGGAAAAATTGCTAGAGCACCCATTTACAGTGACTAAAAAATTACAAGCAGAGGACTTAACTCCAGGTATTTTCTTAAAGGAGTGGAAGAACCTGATGTTTTGCCTGTCCAAAAAGGAGGGTTAATTGCAAGTGGCATTGCTACATCAATGAAACGGAGAGAGGAGCTACTATTACAAAATAACATTCTTTTGGCAGCTGTTTATGTAGACCCAATGCATTGGATTCTTCTAGATGATCAACAGCTATGTAAAGGAAAAGAAGCTCTGTTTGAAATAGCAGTAAGGATGAAAGGGTTGCAGAACAGTCAGAAGGAACAAGAAGAATTTGGTCGTCCTGCCACATCTTCACCCTCATCATCAACTGATGAAGAATTTAATTTCGAAAAGTATTTGGATCACAAGGACCGTGCAAAGCGTTCCCGCATAGAAGAAGAGTCATCCCAATCAAAGAACACAGCCAGTACATTTCTGCAGAATTTTTCATGTGCACTAAAAGAAATTGAGAAATTTGACCGTTCATCAAAAATAACATTGCAACAAGCGATTCCTCTGTATCCTGACATTGTCAGAGATGTTGCCCGAGTGGTTACTGCTTTGCCACCAAGCCAAGTTAGTGTAGAGAGATTGTTCTCTGCTCTCAAAATAATTAGATCAGATTTGAGGGCATCCATGAAGGAGGATCTGACAGAGGCAAATCTTTTTCTGAGGACAAATTTATAGATTTCTTCTTATTAATTGCATAACAATGTTTATTGCATATTTACTTACAGTTTGGAAAAGTTTATAAACGTTATTTGCTATATTCTAATTGTATTCTAATAAATATAGTTTTTGCTCTAAGTGGTCTGATTACTTATATGATGGTGAGAAACTGAATAAGCACGATGGTAATATTTTACAACAGTAAATTTATGGTTACCAAAAAAATTCAAGAAAAAAGGCGGCACTCACCATTAGTAGATCTTTTGCTTTATTGCATCGGTGTGGGGAGAAGGTGCAGAGGGCGCGGACGACAGCACGCCGTTTCGGAGGCTCAGCTCCTTTGACTCATAAAAGGAGCTGAGCCTCCGAAACGGCGTGCTGTCGTCCGCGCCCAATGCACCTTCTCCCCACACCGATGCAATAAAGCAAAAGATCTACTAATGGTGAGTGCCGCCTTTTTTCTTGAATTTTTTGATATACTTGGACTTTTGTCATAAGGCGCTGCAACACCATTAACAGGGGTTTGTAGTGGAAATACTAGGTACATAAGTGCTATATATACCGCATGAATCCTGGAGGTGCCCGGTTACTTTTGTCTACATTAATTTATTGTTACGAAGTGGCCATTTATGAAGGAGCCGGAGCCTGATAAAATCCAGGAGTCGGAGTCGCAACTGTGGCTTACCGACTCCACAGCCCTGATTGACAGCTGTCATTAAACGCAGATTGACAATGTTGAGGCTTCTATGAGACCTGTACACTATCAATCGTATAAGCAAATAGTTAAAAAGCCGACACAGAAAAATCCTTTGAAATAAGACACACAGACAACTTTCATTTATCCATTTATTAACCTCAAACGTTCCCTCCCACAATAATCCACAGCGATGTTCAGAGAAGCACAGTCACTACATGTAGAGAGCAAAGACATTAGTGTGCACACACCCCAAGTAGCACTGTGACTAAGTCGTGACTCTCTGAGCATTGACGTCAGAGTTCATCTGAGGTCACAGCCTCGGCTGAGTCTGAGAACGGCTACTGTGGTGAGCGGACACTTATGTCTTCACTCACCACATGTAGCAAGTGAGCTTTGATGTACATTGCTGTGGATTATCGTCGGAGGCTCTGTTTGTGGTTAATAAATGGGAAAAATGAGGGTTACCTGTGGGTTTTCTATTTCAAATACAGGATTTTTCTGTGTCTATTTTATTTGAAATAAGACATACAAACAGACACAGTAAAATCTTGTATCAGTATGATTCGCACTGCCATCAAGATGAAAGACCAGGAAGACAAGGCTTCTTCAAAGATGCTCCTTTATTCCCTGCACGTTTTGGTGCTGTCCCTGCATTTTCCTCAGGGGTACCTCATTGTACCCTTGAGGAAGGTGCAGGGACGGTACCGAAACACATTGGGAATAAAGGAGCATCTTTGAAGAGTCCTTGTCTTCCTGGTCTTTCATCCCGACGGCTGAGCGGATCATACAAGCCCTTTTGGATTTCTGAATATAACACCGCTGTGCACGTGGAAGTGCAGATCCAACAGCAGCTATACATGCGAGCATACTGGTTGTGGGTCATCACAACTGAGCCAGGTGAGCACATATACTCACAGTGAAACCATTTTATCTAAACGATAAAACCCATTTGCGCCTTTGTGTTTTGTTTTTGCGATAGATTTTGGTTTTTACTTTGGCTGATTATACTACAGGAATATCTCTCAGCAGATAGTTTTTATTCCGTATTAAAATGTCCTGTGTGACAGTGTTGTAGTGTTTGACATACACATTACATAAAAATAACCCTCCCCCACACCCAAGAAAACACAATATCTAATGTATTGGGGAAGAAATAGTGATTCCATAAATGTCAACTGAACAGTGCTGGTGTCCCGTATAATCCCTATTGGTTTGTCTGGATGTAAAAACTCCAGACCTAAGCCACATAGGTATTAGTAGTCAGTCTGTCACTTTCAGTCACTCTTAGTATATCACAGGCAGAGTCCCCAAATAGCATTTATATAAGGTCAGGTCTCCAAAGGATAAGTGACATCTATTATCATACATTTAGCATCCACAAAAAATACAGTAGATGATGTATCTATATACATAATCAGCAGTTTTGTGCTTCCGGCCACTGTGCCGCTATCACGCGCGACGAGCGATGGCCCGCATGCGCCATCGCGAGCCGACGACACTGCCCGGTAGCGCAAAAATGCTGCCGCCCGACACCCCACACCCTGCCTGCTCCACGCACTGCCCGCCGCTCCTCCGCAATTACCGCCCAGCTCCAACTACCCACCACACACTGCGACCCCAGGCCGCCCACAGCCGCGCACTGCATCCTGCCCCTATCCCCAGAGCCCCTCAGTGTCTGCACCAAACACCGCGAGATCTCGCCTCACTCTCGCGGTGTTTGGAGCCGCCGCCGCTAACGACCAGCCAAACAGCACCGCCCGCCTTCATGACAGACGGTGCCCGCCGCAGCTTCCCCCAGGTAACATGCCAGCGCCGGCGGTGCACTGTCATTGCAGCCTGCTAGCCCGGCGGGGCTGCAGTCTGCTATCACCCCACGCTCCTCTCCTCACCCCTCCAGCCCTGAGCCGCTTCTCTCCTCACCCCTCCACCACTTAGCCACTTCTCTCCTCACCCCTCCACAACTAAGCCGCTTCTCTCCTCACCCCTCCACCACTGACCCGCTTCTCTCCTCACCCCTCCAGCCCTGACCCGCTTCTCTCCTCACCCCTCCAGCCCTGACCTGCTTTTCTCCTCACCCCTCCAGCCCTGACCTGCTTTTCTCCTCACCCCTCCAGCCCTGACCCGCTTATCTCCTCACCCCTCCAGCCCTGACCCGCTTCTCTCCTCACCCCTCCACCACTGAGCCGCTTCTCTCCTCACCCCTCCACCACTCAGCCGCTTCTCTCTTCACCCCTCCACCACTGACCCGCTTTTCTTCTCACCCCTCCAGCCCAGAGCCACTTATCTCCTCACCCCTCCACCACTGACCCGCTTATCTCCTCACCCCTCCAGCCCTGACCCGCTTCTCTCCTCACCCCTCCAGCCCTGACCCGCTTCTCTCCTCACCCCTCCCACCCTGACCCGCTTCTCTCCTCACCCCTCCACCACTGACCCGCTTTTCTCCTCACCCCTCCAGCCCAGAGCCGCTTATCTCCTCACCCCTCCACCACTGACCCGCTTATCTCCTCACCCCTCCACCACTGAGCCGCTTCTCTCCTCACCCCTCCACCACTGAGCCGCTTCTCTCCTCACCCCTCAACCACTGAGCCGCTTCTCTCCTCACCCCTCCAGCCCTGACCCGCTTCTCTCCTCACCCCTCCACCACTGAGCTGCTTCTCTCCTCACCCCTCCACCACTGACCCGCTTCTTTCCTCACCCCTCCGCCACTGACCCGCTTCTCTCCTCACCCCTCCACTACTGAGCCGCTTTCTCTCCGCACCCCTCCAGCCCTGACCCGCTTCTCTCCTCACCCATCCAGCCCTGACCCGTTTCTCTCCTCACCCCTCCAGCCCTGACCCGCTTCTCTCCTCACCCCTCCACCACTGAGCCGCTTCTCTCCTCACCCATCCAGCCCTGACCCGCTTCTCTCCTCACCCCTCCACCACTGAGCCGCTTCTCTTCTCACCCCTTCACCACTGAGCTGCTTCTCTCCTCACCCCTCCACTACTGAGCCGCTTCTCTCTTCACCCCTCCACCACTGGCCCGCTTATCTCCTCACCCCTCCAGCCCTGACCCGCTTTTCTCCTCACCCCTCCAGCCCTGACCCGCTTTTCTCCTCACCTCTCCAGCCCAGAGCCGCTTATCTCCTCACCCCTCCAGCCCTGACCCGCTTCTCTCCTCACCCCTCCACCACTGAGCCGCTTCTCTCCTCACCCCTCCACCACTGAGCCGCTTCAGCCGCCTCTATGCTCTGCTACCCACAGAGCCGCCTCTATGCTCTGCTACCCACAGAGCCGCCTCTATGCTCTGCTACCCACAGAGCCGCCTCTATGCTCTGCTATCCACAGAGCCGCCTCTATGCTCTGCTACCCACAGAGCCGCCTCTATGCTCTGCTACCCACAGAGCCGCCTCTATGCTCTGCTACCCACAGAGCCGCCTCTATGCTCTGCTACCCACAGAGCTGCCTCTATGCTCTGCTACCCACAGAGCCGCCTCTATGCTCTGCTACCCACAGAGCCGCTTCTATGCTCTGCTACCCACAGAGCCGCCTCTATGCTCTGCTACCCACAGAGCCGCCTCTGCTCTGCTACCCACAGAGCCGCCTCTATGCTCTGCTACCCACAGAGCCGCCTCTATGCTCTGCTACCCACAGAGCCGCCTCTATGCTCTGCTACCCACAGAGCCGCCTCTATGCTCTGCTACCCACAGAGCCGCCTCTATGCTCTGCTACCCACAGAGCCGCCTCTATGCTCTGCTACCCACAGAGCCCCTTCTATGCTCTTCTACCCACAGAGCCGCCTCTATGCTCTGCTACCCACAGAGCCGCCTCTATGCTCTGCTACCCACAGAGCCGCCTCTATGCTCTGCTACCCACAGAGTCGCCTGTATACACACAATTCATTTCACCGCGCTTCCGATGCAATTGCATCGGGCCTTTTTACTAGTACACATATATGACCACAGGTTATGGTCTTTTAACGCCCATTTTGGGCGTTAAAAGACCATAACCTGTGGTCATATATGTGTATACATCATCTACTGTATTTTTTGTGGATGCTAAATGTATGATAATAGATGTCACTTATCCTTTGGAGACCTGACCTTATATACAGTGCCTACAAGTAGTCTTCAACCCCCTGCAGATTTAGGTGGTTTTATAAGATGCAAATAAGTTAGAGCCTTCAAACTGCAAATGAGAGTAGGATTTATTAACAGAAGCATAAATCTTACAAACCAAAAAGTTATGTTGCTCAGTTGAATTTTAATACATTTTAAACATAAAAGTGTGGGTCAATTATTATTCAACCCCTAGGTTTAATATTTTGTGGAATAACCCTGGTTTGCAATTACAGCTAATAATCGTCTTTTATAAGACCTGATCAGGCCGGCACAGGTCTCTGGAGTTATCTTGGCCCACTCCTCCATGCAGATCTTCTCCAAGTTATCTAGGTTCTTTGGGTGTCTCATGTGGACTTTAATCTTGTGCGCCTTCCACAAGTTTTCAATTGGGTTAAGGTCAGGAGACTGACTAGGCCACTCCATCACCTTGATTTTTTCCCTCTTGAACCAGGCCTTGGTTTTCTTGGCTGTGTGCTTTGGGTCATTGTCTTGTTGGAAGATGAAATTACGATCCATCTTAAGATCCTTGATGGAGGAGCGGAGGTTCTTGGCCAAAATCTCCAGGTAGGCCGTGCTATCCATCTTCCCATGGATGCGGACCAGATGGCCAGGCCCCTTGGCTGAGAAACAGCCCCACAGCATGATGCTGCCACCACCATGCATGACTGTAGGGATGGTATTCTTGGGGTCTTATGCAGTGCCATCCAGTCTCCAAACGTCACGTGTGTGGTTGGCACCAAAGATCTCGATCTTGGTCTCATCAGACCATAGAACCTTGAACCAGTCTGTCTCAGAGTCCTCCAAGTGATCATGAGCAAACTGTAGACGAGCCTTGACATGACGCTTTGAAAGTAAAGGAACCTTACGGGCTCGTCTGGAACGGAGACCATTGCGGTGGAGTACGTTACTTATGGTATTGACTGAAACCAATGTCCCCACTGCCATGAGATCTTCCCGGAGCTCCTTCCTTGTTGTCCTTGGGTTAGCCTTGACTCTTCGGACAAGCCTGGCCTCGGCACGGGAGGAAACTTTCAAAGGCTGTCCAGGCCGTGGAAGGCTAACAGTAGTTCTATAAGCCTTCCACTTCTGGATGATGCTCCCAACAGTGGAGACAGGTAGGCCCAACTCCTTGGAAAGGGTTTTGTACCCCTTGCCAGCCTTGTGACCCTCCACGATCTTGTCTCTGATGGCCTTGGAATGCTCCTTTGTCTTTCCCATGTTGACCATGTATGAGTGCTGTTCACAAGTTTGGGGAGGGTCTTAAATAGTCAGAAAAGGCTGGCAAAAGACATAATTAATCCACACATGTGAAGCTCATTGTTCTTTGTGCCTGAACTACTTCTTAATACTTTAGGGGGACCAAACAGAATGCTGGTGGTTTGAGGGGTTGAATAATAAATGACCCTCTGAATTAACTTTTGACGCTTTAAAAAAAAAAAAAAAAAATGAAAAAATCTTTTTCGCTGCAGTGCATTTCCCACTTCCAGGCTGATCTACAGTCCAAATGTCACAATGCCAAGTTAATTCCGCATGTGTCAACCAGCTAAATCTGCAGGGGGTTGAAGACTACTTGTAGGCACTGTAAATGCTATTTGGGGACTCCGCCTGTGATATACTAACAGTGACTGAAAGTGACAGACTGACTACTAATACCTATGTGGCTTAGGTCTAGAGTTTTTACATCCAGACAAACCAATAGGGATTATACGGGACACCAGCACTGTTCAGTTGACATTTATGGAATCACCATTTCTTCCCTAATACATTAGATATTGTGTTTTCTTGGGTGTGGGGGAGGGTTATTTTTATGTAATGTGTATGTCAAACACTACAACACTGTCACACGGTCCACACAGGACATTTTAATACGCAATAAAAACTATCTGTTGAGAGATATTCCTGTAGTATACTGAACATAATAGTTTGGATATCTTCATACCTTTGAAAATCGGTGAAAACGATTTTTACTTTGGCTGGCAATCAAAAATAGCCCACACATTTTTTTTCTATTTTTTTAATCTACCGTGTTTCCCCGAAAGTAAGCCCCCCCCGATTGTAAGCCTGCCTAGGGGTAAAGGGGGGGCCTGCTAATGTAAGGCCTCCCCCGAATATAAGGCCTTACAACCGGGGGGGGGGGGCTAATGTAAGGCCCCTAGCGGAGGGGGGGTGGGAGAGCAGGCGCGGGTCACACGTCACGTGCGCCCGCTTATTAGATATGCACCGCATCCCCCTGTCAATCAGCGGCAGGGGGAGCAGTGCATTATGTATATGGGCCCCCTCCTGCTGGCATACTACCCCCCAGCCGGTGTTCTGAGGCTCCCCTGCTGCTGCTCACATCTTACCCTCCAGCGTCTTCTTGCAGCAACTAGCGCGTCGATCCTCCGTTCTCAGCCTCAGCTGTCTCCCGGATCATGTGACCGGCCGGTCGCAGTCGCGATGACGTCATGCGCTGCGATGGGTCACATGATCCGGGAGACAGCCGAGGACAGAGAACCGACGCTGGAGGAGGTAAGATGTGAGCAGCAGCAGCGGCAGCAATGGAGGGGGGGGGAGCTCACTGGGGGCTCAGAACACTGTTCGGGGGCCTGTATGCCACACTGCTGGGGCTGTATCCACACTGGCTGCGGGCTGTATCCATACTGGCTGGGGGCTGTATCCACACTGGCTGGTGGCTGTATCCACACTGGCTGGTGGCTGTATCCACACTGGCTGGGGGCTGTATCCACACTGGCTGGGGCCTGTATCCACACTGGCTGGGGCCTGTATCCACACTGGCTGGGGCCTGTATCCACACTGGCTGGGGCCTGTATACCCTGTGTAGCTCACTGCTGGGCTGTATACCACACTGCTGGGGGCTGTATACCTGTGCTGGGGGCTGTATACCGGGGTGGCGGTCTGCTGCATTTCCCACCCTTGGCTTGTACATGAGTATATACGGTGTGTGTGTGTATGTGAGTAGGCTGGGGCTGCCAATATAAGACCCCCCCCCCCCCCCCCGAAAGTAAGACAGGGGGCCACAATTGGCCCCCAAAAAAATGTAAGACCGGGTCTTACTTTCGGGGAAACACGGTAATATATAAAGCTGTATGTGTATGTCCGGGATTGGCATCTATACCGTCGCAACTACAGCCACAAAATTTGTGGACCCCGACAGCGTCATAGGCTATGTTGTGAGGTGAAATTTTAACCCTGCGCTTTCCAGTTCACCAAACAATTTTGCCCCTATCTACATGATGGGGGAAAAAGTGACAATTACCAGTTGACAGTTGTGAATGAGAGGGGTTTAATGACCGCGCCAAAGACTTAACAGCATATACTAGCATATAGTCACTAAGGTGGGGCCCCAACATGGGATATTCACCACGCACGGGGACATGTATATACACCACACGCACACAAAGAGTAACAGCAAGTGTATAGTCGCTAAGGTGCAGCCCCAACATTGGATACTCGACACGCACCCGAACACACACACACACACCACAAAGAGAGACACACACACCACACAGACCTCCCCCCCCCCACAGGGACATACAAACATACACACACCACACAGACAGACACAGATGTGCACAAATCGCCTCACACAACTCACCTCATACGTGTGCTATCGTTAATTTCCATGAGCTGTCTATTATGTGTATGTGTGAGGTAACATATACTGCCCTACCGGGGGGAGAGTTTATTGTTGGATGAAGATTTATCAGGCTGCCTATAGCAACCAATCACAGCTCAGCTTCTATATTCCTACAGGTCATTAATATGACCTATTCAAATTCTTTTTTGTTATAGCTAAAATCGGTTATTTATTAACCCGGGCGTAGCTGGGTAGTACAGCTAGTTAAATAATAAAAAGAAGATCTTCACTGTGATTTTGATTGTCATTCAAGGTAAATCCAGGCAGCTGGGGCTGATAGCCAGTAGCTATCCACTTCATCTACTCTGAAAATCAAAAATACATGGGACCCCCAATGCAAAATTTTTTACATTGTTTTAATTTTGCACCCATATGATGGCAGGCTCATTGCCAATGGCAACCAATGACAGTTGCCAGAATAATGGGTGGGGTGCAATAGCCAATCTCAGATGCTGTCACAGAGAGTTGGTGTCTGTGATTGGTTGTTGGAAGCAGAGTCCAGTGAAAAAAAACGAAGGTTAATAAGCAGACCCAGAAGTGGTCTCACAAGCATGTGGTCCTCGGTAAGTTTATGCTGCTGCTGCTTTAATCACTGCTGCTTTCTTTTACAGCCCCCTTAGCCATTTTATAACTTTAACGTCCGGGTTCAGGGTAAGTTCGGTCCTGAGCCTGGACTTTATGAAAAAAAAAAAGGCCGGCCAGAACTGCCCTACTCCATCATATTCGGGTTTGCCCATCTCTAATCAATATATCATTCCATACAGTTAAAAAGCTTCTTCACTCCTGGACAACCCCTTTCAATGTCCCTAATGTTTTAAGTAAAATTTAAGCATCCCTAACTAGCGGGTGGACACTGCTCCAAGCACTGCAGTCTATCAGTGGATGCTGGTATACTGCAACCCTCAGGTGCCAAAATAATGTTCCAATGTTGTGGCATAAACAGAGCTCAGAATGAAGCCACCTAAGAAGGTATGTATTTTGTTTCACTGGACACATTAGGAACATTGAAAAAGGGGTTCCAATAGTGGACAGCCCTGCTAAGGCCAGATTATTAGAATTTGCCACCAAAGAGGAACATAGTTGGTGACAAGGCCACACTGAGGGTGCATAGGAGTATAATTGGGTGTCTTCAGCATAGAGACGGCACTGTACTGAAAACTAAATCTACTTATGGTTTGTCCAATAGTAGCAGTGGATAGAGACAAGATAAGGAGACCTAGGACTGAGACCTAGGACTGAACCCTGAGGAACAGTAAGGTGAAGAGGAGCCCACAAAAGATACAATGGTGAACCAGGAGAGAGCTGTGTCATTGAGCCCAATAGAGCGGAGCATAGAGAGGAGGAGCTGGTGATCCAAATGCAGTGGAGAGATCCAGGAGAATCAGCAGGGAGGTAGTGACCATTAGATTTAGCTGTTAGTAGATCATTAGAGACTTTAGTAAGAACAGTTTCAGTAGAGTGTAAGGAGTGGAAACTGGATTGAAGAGAGTCCAGAAGAGAATTGTCTGAGAAATAGCAGATTAGACGGTAGTGGACAAAAGGTTCCAAAAGTTTAGAGATGAATGGGAGATTAGAGGCAGGTCGGTAGTTAGTAGCAGAATTTTGGTCTAGGGATTTTTTTATTTTTTTTCTTATCTAGTAATGGGTGTATGCTGGAAATTTTGAAGGAGGAGGGAAAGACACCAGATGAAATTGAGAGAGAAAATATTTTCGTTAGGAGAGTGGTGACAGCCAAGAAGAAGGATTGAAGGGGATGTGGGGGAATAGGCTCACTGGTGCAGGTAGTAGGGCGAGAAGATGCAAGAAGCTGGGTAACTTCATCCTCTGTTACCAGATTGAAGACCGAAAGTGAGTTGAAGTGCAGGAGGGAGGAGAAGGCATGATATTATGAGACTGGGAGGACATTTCCATGTAATATGTGGTCAATCTTTTCTTTAAAATAGTTGACCAGATAGTTAACGCTGAAGTTGGTGGTTGGGACCTGCAGTTTTGTACCGAGGAGGGAGTGGAAAGTGTTGGGAGTAAGGATTGTTGGCTAGTGAGGTGATAAGGGTGTTGAAGTAAGTTTGTTTGGAGAGGTGAAGGGCAGCGTTTGTTTTTATTTGTACACCACATGATGTACAAATGTATTATTTCAGTATGTCTTGCTGTTTCACACCCATAGGATCACTTTGCCCGTGTGGGAGTGACGTACTTTAGAATGCCATTTTGGGTTTTGTTCATAATGTACGTTTTCAGCATAAACTTATAATGGTTGAAATTTTTCGCCAGATTGGATTTTCTTCAGAGATGTTCAGCACACCTGGACACCGCTGGAGAAACCGTGTTTGCAGCGAGTGCCAGGGTTGGTGCCGAGTTGTTCTAGGTGTAGGAGGTGCAGCTTCATCCAGGGAATTTAGCAGTGTTTCATTATAATAATAATAATAATAATCTTTATGTAGTGCCAACATATCTTGCAGCACTTTACAATTATAGATTGTATAGATAATTATAGAGTTTCAGAGCAGAGTTAGGACATGAGGGAGTAGATTAGGGACAATAATGGCTGCAAATTCTTTATAAGTTCCTGGATATTAATGGCACGTATGTTCCTAAAAGTGTGGTAAGTGGGGAGTCTTTATTGGGTTGACAGTTCTTGACTGAAAATGAAAGAAGGTTGTGATCAGAGAGTGGAAGAGGGGAGACAGTAAAATCATTCACTGAGCAGAGCCGGGAGAAGATCAGGTCCAGCGTATTCCCATGTTCATGTGTAGTACAGTTAGTAAGTCTTAAAAGGCATGGTACAAAATAGAATAAAACACAAGGAGTAGACTCAAGTGGAGAGATAGAGGACGTAGACAGGCCACGTGATAGGTACGGAGGGGCAGTATTGTATAAAGTGCTGCACAGTAACAATATATTTCAGTGCTCCAGGGGTAAGAGTAGTTTAATGTAAACCCATTACTCTTTAGCTGTGGCACCTGACCTCCAGCCTCGACCTGCACTTTGCATGGGCTTCTTTGGGGGGTGGGGGGAGGGTTGTCAAGATGCCCACGCTGGAGGTCAGGTATCACAGCTACACGTGGTCATAATTGTTGGTACCTCTTGTTTAATGAAAAAAAAAATTGTCACAGAAATAATTTGAATCTTACAATAGTAATAAAAAATGTATGAAAATGAATAAATGAAAGTCAGACATTGCTTTTCAACCCTGCTTTCACAGAGTTTAAAAACAAAATTAAACTCATGAAATAGACCTGGACAGAAATAATACCCCTGAAAATATTGTGACAAAAAAGGGACATGTTAAATCAATGTGTGTCCACTAATTAGCATCATAGGCGTCTACAATCTTGTAATCAGTCAGTGGGCCTGTATATAGGGTTACAGATACTTACTGTGCTGTCTGGTGACATGGTGTGTACCAAACTCAACATGAACCAGAGGAAGCGAAGGAAAGAGTTGTCTCAGGACATTAGAAAGAAAATTATAGACAAGTATGTTAAAGTAAAGGTTAAAAACCTTCTCCAAGCAGCTTGATGTTCCTGTGACTACAATTGCACATATTATTCAGAAATTTAAGATCCATGGGACTATAGCCAACCTCACTGGACGTGGCCACAGGAGGAAAATTCATGACAAATCAAAAAGACGGGTAATAGGAATGGTAACTAAAGAGCCCAGAAAAACGTCTAAAGAGATTAAAGGTGAATTTCAAGCTCAAGGAACATCAGTGTCAGATTGCACCATCGTCGTTGTTTGAGCCAAAGTGGACTTCATGGGAGACGACCAAGGAGGATACCATTGCTGAAAAAAAAAAATCCTAAAAAAGCCAGACTGGAATTTGCCAAACTACATGTTGACAAGCCACAAAGCTTCTGCGAGAATGCCCTGTGGACAGACGAGACAAACATGGAACTTTTTGGCAAGGCACATCAGCTCTATGTTCAGGTGGAAAAAAATCACTGTCCCTACTTTGAAACATGGAGGAGACTGTTATGTTCTGGGCTGCTTTGCTGCATCTGGCAGAGGGTGTCTTGAATCTGTGCAGAGTACAATGAAATCTCAAGACTATCAAGGAATTCTAGAGAGAAATGTGCTGCCCAGTGTCAGAAAGCTTGGTCTCAGTCGCAGGTCATAGGTCTTGCATCTTGCAGCAGGATAATGATCCAAAAAACACATCTATAAAGACCCAAGAATGGCTAAGGTGAAAACATTGGACTATTCTGAAGTGGCCTTCTATGATTCCTGACATAAATCCTATTGAGCATGTTTGGAAAGAGCTGAAACATGCCGTCTGGAAAAGGCAACCTTCAAACACGAGACAACTGGAGCGGTTTGCTCTTGAGGAGTCGCCAAAATACCTGTCGAGGGATGCAGAAGTCTCATTGACAGTTACAGGAATCGTTTGATTGCAGAGATTGCCTCAAAAGGTTGTGCAACAAGATATTAAGTTGCGGGTACCATTATTTCAGTCAGGCCTATTTCATGAGTTTCATTTTTAAAATAAATTCTGTGGAAGCAGGGTTGAAAAGCAATCTCTGACTTTCATTTGTTCATTTTCATAGACTGTTTTAAAATTATTATTTATTATTACTTTTGTCAAATGCAAGGTATTTCTGTGACCATTCTGGGTTTTCTTTCATTAAACGTGGGGTACCAACAATTTTGACTATGTGTGTAAGGAGTAATGGGTTGGTGTTGTGAATCATATGCACATATTCTTCATTTTGCAAGGGAGTACCGTATGTCAACGTGTATCTTTCTACTGCTAGTTTACGTTAAGCAACTCTTACCCCTGGAGCATTGAATTTATATTGGGACTGTGAAATACTTTTTTCTACAATACTGCCCCTCCGTACCTTTGATGTGACCCCTCTACCTCCTCTCTCTGTTAACCTGAGTCTGCTCCTTGTGTTTTATTCTATTTTGTGCTATGTCACTATTAAAATTTGAACCTTTCTAGATGTATCTGCAGACTTCATTGTTTTTCTGTTGGATCATACCTATCATAGGAGTGATCCACCCTATATATAACTGACCATGATGCGGCTCATGATCTCTAGTTTGCATTTATGGTATTTATATTGGGCTCACTTTACAATGATTGCATTGGAATTGATATTCCTGGATTTGTCTCTGAAAGAGCTAAATGCATATATAGTTTTCAGGGGTGAAATCCGGCTGACAGATTTCCTATAAAGCTGCTTTCACAACAGCGGTTTTCAGCACTTGTGGCAGATTCGGCAGTTTTGCCTGATGTGCCAGAAGCCAGAACACTAGCGGCAAGGCTGTGTTCCACCTAAAGCATTCCCTGTGGGACTTGCGGACATGTGCAGCTAGCAGTGATTTTTGTCCGTTGTTGCAAGTGCCGGATTGGCTGGATCGCAGCAAAACCACAAGTGCTGCACATGTCCGCAAGTGCCACAGGGAATGCATGAGGTTGAACGTTGGCTTGCCGCAAGTGTTCCGGCTTCCGGCACATCAGGCAAAACTGCCGAATCTGCTACGAATGCCGAGAAACGCTGATGTGAGAGTAGCCTAATAAAGCTTGTTTCATGATTATCTTGCAAGCTAAATAGGCTGCCAATTACCCGATGAACAAGCAAAATGCTTAATTATTGGAGAAATTATGATTTGTGTAATTCTTGCGTAGTTCATCGTTCTGTGCAAATAGGATTTGCACTGCCAAGAACCATGGCAGCCTATGGGTACTGAAATGTCCAGAACTGATCACTCCGTGCATATTGTTTACTATGGTCTGCCTGTGTAAACAGTCTATTAAATTACCACCGATCTATAAAGGTTATTTAGTGCCACAGGTAGCTACATGTAAATGAACTCTTATGGCCATGTCACACGCTTCAATTTCAATCACGATATCGGCTGAAAAGTCACGTGATCGAGATCGCTCGAACAATGTATTGATATCGTTTGTGCGGTGTCACTTTAACGATGTTAAAATTGGCAACGCGCCAGCGATCGTGCGCACTACTCAGAGATCGACACCATGTAGCATCAGGAATAGGCGAAGTCGAGAATGAGATCGTTTGAGAGGTGTCACACAGGACGATGCAGCAGGTTGAACACAGGTTAATTGAATGATGAACGACGGATTTGAGGTCCTGCTCACAAATCTTCAACCAAACAATCAAGCGATTTTTCGCTTAAAGATCGCTTGTTTACACGCAACGACACACAAATGATATTGCTCAAATGACCAAAATTCCGGATCGCTTAAGCGATATCGTTCACAATATTGAAGCGTGTGACGTGGCCATTAGACATGCTGATAGTGTTGAACAAATAGTAAAATATTTGCGTTCAGTTTATGAGCACCGAATACCTGTTACTATTCCAGTATTCATCACAAATAACAAACCTAATGCAAGTTAGTGAGGAGCTCGAGAATTTTTCTGGGAAATTTTCTAGAAAAAATGCTGGAGTTCCTCATTAACTTGCATTCGATTCGTGATGAATAGTAACAGGTATTCGGTGCGAATAATCCGAAACTGAATATTTTACTATTCGCTCAAAACTGCATGCTGATAATTGTGAACAATTCTTACGAAATGCTTGTTCTCAAGTAACATACCAGTGATCACCCATCTAACTAACAAAATGCTCAATGTCAGGTGATTTAATTATTTGTCATCATAATCGATAGTACAAAGTGGATTTGCTGCAGATAATCTTGTATGCCTACAGATTCGTCGAATTATCGATTTGTTCTTTTCCTATCATTTTCAATCTTCCTGTGTAAACAGTGTAAACAAGCCCAGATTGACTTGTAGGATTCCAGGCTGAAACTGACATGTTTAAGTGGGTCGCCAATTGTAAAATGCGGTCAGTGACCACAACAATATGAGGCACTATATTCAGCATAATTTGTTTGTTGGCACTATAACTATATTGGGCACTATCTACTATTCAAGGAGCTTAGTAAGAGAGCAATTGGGCTGGTTTTACACTGCTGATTTTTTTTAATGCGGGTGAATCCGGTTGTAACCGTATGCAACTGCATGTGGCTTCTCCCCCATTGACTTTCAGTGGGGATGCAGGCTCATGCAGCAGCATACGGGTTGCTTATGGTTCCATCCGGATCTGGCTGAGAACTTTGTTTTAATAAAACCAAAAACTGTAACGTTTCTTGTGTTTAAAAAGCATAAACAATCGGATGCGGGGTGATGCGGCCTAAAATAAAATGGTGCTCTATAGAACTCGGATCCGGCAGAAATCACACCCTGCTGAATCCAGATGCCTGATCCGGTTTTTTTGATGGAGCATGCCCCGAAGCTAGTTTCATATGACACACCCACTAGGGGGCATTCACCAAAAATTTAATTTTTCACAGAATCCGTCAAAAAAACATACACAACCTGATGCTCCTGCATCGGTATTACACCGGATCAGTAATAATAGCGATAATGGAGCATCCAGTTGCATGAAGTTTTACAATTGCAGGGTGATGCAGGTTTCTCTGTGCCCTCTCTGTGCCCAATATTGTGAAACCAGTTTTATAAATTTATGTGGGACACTTTGAAAACACTGTAGTATCAAGTAATTTGCTATTATGGTACTATGGAGAACCATAAGTGTTGTAGTATTGCCATTAGAAAGCATTCACTTTGCATAGTTCTATTTATTAGGTATCACTACCGCGTTGGGGCTTATTTATTGTAGTGGTTATAGGGAGCATTAGTTGTATGGGCTATTAGCAGTATTTGGGAGTGTGACACCATTTTTAGTTTTGTATGTTACACTATTTTAGGAGACACTGAGTGTATTGTTCTATTACTTATTAGTATGCAAAGCAAATGAAGATCTCCAGTGAACTCAGGCAGGGTAGGTACATTAAAACCAGATAAACTTTAGTTCATCAATTTAAAAACATCGTCAAGCAGATAGTGGGTACCCCAGTGGGCAGGAAACAAGATTCCACGCATTTCGAATTAACAAGTCTTATTCATGGATTACATTCACTATTGCACAAGACACATTTAAACATCCTAACCGGAAATCGGGAGTGGTGCTTTCACAGATGTGCATACTATCCTTTGCTAATTAGCTTAGTAATTGCTACCACACTAATTTCCTGGCAGGAATTCAACATGATAAATGGTCAAAGGAAAAATAAGAAAAACATAAAGTTATATATACAGCAGTGAAAAAACAAAACTGATTAAATTCAATTAAAATGGACATCTGAAAATGATAAAATGATACAATACAGGAAAAATCTAATATCATATGTAAATTTGGTATATTCATTCCTTGTAATAGGATTTAATCTTACAATAGAATTAATTCTGTCTTGTAGTTAAACCTGATGGTACCCATGTTCATAATTTAAATATGATTCATATTGGATATTTAAATTATGCACACTGGTACCATCAGATTTAAGTACAAGACAGGATTTAAACTTACAATACAATTAGTTCTATTTTATTACAAGGAATGAATATACCAAATTTACATATGTTTAATTTTTCCTTTATTGTATTGTTTAGTACTTTCTCTATTGAATATGCATTTGTCCTTCATTTTCAGATGTCCATTTTAATTGACTTTTTAATCTGTTCTGTTCATTCACTGTTGTACATACTGTATTTTTCAGACCATAAGACACATTTTTTCCCCCCCCCAAAATTGTGAGGAAAAGTGGGGGTGCGTCTTATGGCATAGATCAGCGCCAGCTCCATATTTTTGTGAGCCCTGGGCGAAAGAGTCTTAATGGGCCCCTTTTACCCCCTTTGACACTCCGCCTCCACCCCTCCAAATTATATATGACACACACAGCTCTGCTACATGCCCATAGACATAGATGGCTCCGCTACACGCACATGTAGACACACAACTCTGCTACATGCACACTAAACACAGTACATAATACAACTCTACGACATGAACATACAGATACAACTCACAGCACTGGTACATGCCCAATTCATGCACATACAGATGCATGCAGCTGTGCTACATGCACAATACACATAATGCACACAGCTCTACTACATGAACATACAGATACACAGCACTGGTACATGCCTAATTTATGTACATACAGACACACGCAGCTCTGCTACATGCACACTACACATATGGCTCTGCTACATGGACACTACATACCCAACTCTGCTACATGGACACTACATACCCAGCCCTGCTACATGTACAATGCATACACAGACAAACACACACAGCTCTGCTATATGCACATACATATACACAAATACAGATATACACACACACACATACAGATATATGAAAAAAACGGAACAGCACCAGATATTACCAGACTTGTGCAGCACTTTCTCAACACCGGTCAAGTGTCCATGTAAACAATCCAAAAAAGGAAAAAGCAGCACCAAATAGATGTCAATATAAAAAAAAAAATTCAAAGTCCTTCTTATAGTGCAAATTTCCACAACAATAACATATGAAAAAAACGGAACAGCACCAGATATAGATACACACAGAGACACACACACATACAGACACACATGCATACATAATCAGATACACACACAGGTACATACATATACAGACACACACATATATTACCACATTCAGATGATATGGATCCGTGCAGTGCAGGAGAGGAGCCACTGGGAGCTGCATCAAGGCTGCAGAAGTTAATCATAAACAGTTTCTTCTAGGACCTTGATTTCAGTCATGTGATCAGTCACATGACTGGAACTGGCAATACCTTCAGCCTCCATTCAGCTCCCAGTAAGTTTGTTCTCCTGCTGTGTTCGAATCACATAGATCAGTGCAGAGCAGGAGAGAAGAGAGGGAAGGCAGCTGTGTGTGAGCAGGGTCTCCTCTGCTTCCACTCACAGACGTCTGTGGGCCCTCTCACTTCTTCAGGTTCAGATATACGGGGCTTTGTGACTGGGGCTGTGCTGGGGGAGCAACGGCTGGAGGATGATGGTGTGGGCTGCAGAGGCAGCCTGTGGTCACATGAGCTCACTCATTTGGCTCGTGTAATTTTCACCGCATCCCCCTGTCCATCACCTCTCAGCACTGAGAGGTGGGCTGAGGGAGCGGCACATATTATATGAGCCTGTGTACACAACCCTCATCATGCTATATGGCCCCTCCATCCTAGCGCGCGCACACACAAAAATGATGTAACATATCTCTCTGTCACTTCCTGCTCCCAGCACTTCATGTCCTCTGGTCTGTGCGGTATCCTCCTATGGAGCATTCAATCATGTGACCGGGATATGAACTGATGACATCACTGTGCTGTGCCGGTCACATGATCGGATGCCAGCACAGATGGGATATTGCACACAGGAATACGCAAAGTGCTGGGAGCAGGAAGCGACTGAGAGGTGCGTTATATCGCTTAATATTTTTGTGTGTGCACTGGGATGGGGGCCATAACCAGGATGGATAGGCTAATACTGTATACTACCTGAAAGGGGCCCAGGATGAGGACTTTACCCTTATATGTATCAGCGGATTTCCCTCTTCCCCATTTCCCCCTCCCCCCATAGAACTATTAAAAAATGCACTTATTTGTATTGCCGCATTCAGTAATGCCCAATCTGTCAAGATACTATTATTATTATTATTATATAGCGCCATTATATTCCATGGCGCTTTACATGCTAAAAAGGGCAGACTAGGACAAGTAACATAGTAACAATACAAGTAATAATAAATGTTGACAGTTCGGTTGTACAGAAACAAGGGGGGAGAAATCCTGTCCACAAAGGCTCACAGTCTACGATATAACATCAAATAATCAGATCGGTAAACTACGTAACGGAAAAAAAGTTCAAACTCCAAAATTATGGTGTTTTTGGACTCTGCAGTTATTGCAATAGAATGCAATAACTGGTGATTAAAAAAAGCGTATGGGCCATTCCATGTCAAGTGAACCAATGATTATTACCTCTATATTTTTAATTCTTTTGAGACTTTGTTATTTGATAGCATGTCAGACAATGCAAAATGTGAAGAGAAAATTTTTTTAAAAAATTTATTTTTTTAAAAATGATTTTCAAAGTTCAAAAAAGTGCGAATTTCGGTGTAGTCTGCCTTTACATTTCTCCTCATAACTCAGGCTAGAAATAAGATAGAGAAACAAAATAAACACCGTTCTACTCAGAATTGTACAGGCTTTCACCAGATATGTCCCAAGAGGATATTTGTTAATATTTTACCCATGCGATTGCAAACACAAAATTTTAAAATGCATTTACGAAAAATCGGCATCATTTAAATATTTCAAAAACTGCCCATATGTCTGCTGTGCTCTTAGCCACATCTGTACCAAATTTCAAGTTGGGATCGCCATGGGATCATATTTTAAAATATTTTACTATTAATAGCGTCAATGGGTCATTCCATATCAAGTGATCTAAATATGAATATTTTTTTTTACCTGACGTCTTTAGATTTAAAAAAAAAATGTTTCTATTTGAAGTACTACTTTAGTTAATTACAAATTAAAAGTTTTGAATTTTTTTCTTAATCAGTTAATTTTTTACAGATATTTAAAGTTTTAAAAAAGTGCGAATTTTGGCCTGGTATGGCTTTACATTTTTTTATCTCAGGCTAGAAATAAGATAATGAAGCAGGAGAGGCATCATTTTACTCAGAACTGTAACAGATTTCATTTGATATGTCACAAGACTATCTTTTTTTTATATTTTGTTTGGGAAAAAATCAAATTCAAAATTTTGATGCGCAATTGTGAAATAAATGTTAGTTTGAAAATTGTGAAAAAATGCCTGTGTATTACTTGTGTTCTTGGTTATATTTGTGCAGAGATTCAACTTGGGACCTGCCAAATTTATATATTTTTTTATTTTATGGTTGTATGAGTTATTACAACTTATTGAATTTTTATACAACCATAAAATAAAAAATATATAAATTTGACAGGTCCCAAGTTGTATCTCTGCACAAATATACATTTACATGCAACAAAAAAGAAACACAAAAAACAAATCCCGTAAGTGCCAGGATAAATATATCTTAATCATCAGAACACAACGCTCAGCATTTTCAACCTGAATACATTGAACAAACCGAAAGAAGAAAGGTGATCATATCCTCAAGTTTGATTAAACAAGATTAAAAGAACCAAAAATGTTAACCCCTATTTATACATGTAAATTTGTTTTCTATTATATCACTAAACATGTCATTTATTAAGTGTTTAATAAGAATAGTACAGTAGTTAAATCATCATTCTATAAAACATGAACTAATCAAACAATTAATAGTAAGTTTTTAAAGTGGCCTTTTATCATCAATATGTCCCTTCTAGTGGGTGAAATGTAATCTTGTCCATAAGCGCTTACTACGGTAGCAATCGCCATTTCCTTTTGTGTCACAGTATGTACGGCCTGTCACTGTGTTCGGCTTCACCTGAGTTATTATCTGACTTTTGTGCACTTTTAAAATGTCTGGCTTTCTTGGATACACAAATGATGGTGCTGGACCAGAAGGATGCAATAAAGTCAATTCTACTTCTTCATTTTCACAGTCTTTGGAGAGTACAGTAGCCGCCACCAGCACCAATCATATTCACAGGTCACATAGCCAGTTATGTCATCCATTGCCAATCTTGTGCCGCCTTCTACCACTTCATGGACTTCACTGTCTTTACTGAATGAAAAATGCTTGTTTTTATTTCTGTTTCACTACATGGAATGAAAGTGTGGGATTGCTGAGTCCCTTTGATGGGTTCTGCTTCCTGTAACCAATGTTTTAACAAACTCTCCTCCTCTTCGTAGTCCTGGTTTGTACAATATTCAATACAATATTGTTCTTTCTCAGGTTGAGCCCTAACAAAGCTTTCTCCTATATGTCCTCTTCTGCTTCTAAGCTGTAACATATCAAAATAATACAGTAATGTCTAAAAATCATGGATTATTTGGTGAATATAGACCCCACACTTTTAGACCACAGGCTGAACAGATCTGAATTCAAGATTTTTGAATTGACACTATTATAGTTAAATATTTTAAAATATGATCCCATCGCGATCCCAACTTGAAATTTGGTACAGATGAGGCTAAGAGCATAGCAGACACATGGGCAGTTTTGGAAAATTTTAAATTATGCCGATTTTTCGGAAATGTGTTTTAAAATTTTGAGTTTACGATCGCATGGGTAAAAAATTAACAAAGATACTCTAGTTACATATCTGGTGAAAGCCTTGACAGTTCTGAGTAGAATGGTGTTTATTTTGTTTATCTTATTTCTAGCCAGAGATATGATAGAAAATGTAAAGCCATACCAGGCCAAAATTCACGCTTTTTTAAACCTTTAAAAATCTGTAAAAAATTAACTGATAAAGAAAAAAATTCCACACTTTTTATTAGTAATTAACTAAAGTTGTACTTCATATAGAACACTTCATAAATGTCATGTTTAGTGATATAATAGAAAACAAATTTACATGTATAAATAGGGGTTAACATTTTTGGTTCTTTTAATCTTGTTTAATCAAACTTGAGGATATGATCACCTTTTTCTTTTGGTTTGTTCAATGCATTCAGGTTGAAAATGCTGAGCAAGTTGTGTTCTGATGATTAAGATATTTATCCTGACATTTACGGGATTTGTGTTTTGTGTTTCTTTTTTGTTGCATATAAATGTTTTATTCAATAAGTTGTAATAACTCATACAACCATAAAATAAAAAATATATAAATTTGACAGGTCCCAAGTTGAATCTCTGCACAAATATAACCAAGAACACAAGTAATACACAGGCATTTTTTCACAATTTTCAAACTAACATTTATTTCACAATTGCGCATCAAAATTTTGAATTAGATTTTTCCCAAACAAAATATAAAAAAATATAGTCTTGTGACATATCAAATGAAAGATGTTACCGTTCTGAGTAAAATGATGCCTCTCCCGCTTCATTATCTTATTTCTAGCCCGAGATAAAAAATGTAAAGCCATACCAGGCCAAAATTCTCATTTTTTTAAAACTGTAAATATCTGTAAAAAATTACCGATTAAGAAAAAAATTCAAAACTTTTAATTTGTAATTAACTAAAGTAGTACTTCAAATAGAAAAAAAATGTAAAAAATCTAAAGACGTCAGGTAGAAAAAAATATTCGTATTTAGATCACTTGATATGGAATGACCCATTGACGCTATTAATAGTAAAATATTTTAAAATATGATCCCATCGCGATCCCAACTTGAAATTTGGTACAGATGTGGCTAAGAGCACAGCAAACATATGGGCAGTTTTTGAAATATTTAAATGATGCCGATTTTTCGTAAATGCGTTTTATAATTTTGCGTTTGCGGTCGCATGGGTAAAATATTAACAAAGATACTCTTGTGACATATCTAGTGAAAGCCTGTACAATTCTGAGTAGAACGGTGTTTATTTTGTATCTCTATCTTATTTCTAGCCCGAGATATGATAGAAAATGTAAAGTCATACCAGGCCAAAATTCGCGCTTTTTTAAAACTTTAAAAATCTGTAAAAAATTAACTGATGAAGAAAAAAATTCAAAACTTTTTTTTGTAATTAACTAAAGTTATACTTCATATAGAAAAAAAATTTAAAAAAATCTGAAGGCGTCAGGGAAAAAAAATATTCATTTTTGGATCACTTGACATGGAATGACCCGTATCTACCCAAGAATGGTATCATTAGAAACGTCAATTCAAGCCAAAAAAAATAAGCCATTACACAGCCCCAGATCCCGAAAAATGGGAACACAACGCAATTCTTTCCTTAAAAACTTCTGAATTTTTATCACCATTTAGATAAATATATACATATTTAGTGTCGACGAACTTGTACCAACCTGAGTCATCTTACTGACACATAAGTTTTACCGTAGAGTGAACATGATTAATAAAAAAACAAACAAACGTGCAATTGCACTTTTTTTGTAATTTGACTTGGAATTTTTTTTCCCATTTTCTTGTCCACTATATGGTAAAATAAATAGTTTCATTCAAAATTACAACTGGTTGAAAAGAAAACAAGCCCACATTTGTCTATATTGAGGAAAAAACAAAGTAATGCCTGTTGGAAAAAAGGGAGGGAAAAACGAAAACTGTAAAACGGAAAATCGCTTTGGGGGTGAAGGGGTTAAAGTAACCCTCCGCCCAGGGACTGAGAAGTGACATTACATTTGTGATGTATGGTCGCCCTACCTTTTGCCCTCCATTGATCTCCTGCTGCCTCCTCTGCTCAGATTGGTGTTCCTTTTTTCCTGCTTCAAACATGGCCACTTCCGCTATATCTGCACTACCTTTCCTGTACAAGAAAAAAGGTGTGGGTTTTACCTAACACTGCTTCTCCTGCCACTATGCCAGCCCTCTTGGAAGCTGGAGAAACGTAGAGCTGAGAAGACAGGAGAAGATAAATGTAGGGACCCAGGTACTGAGAATGAATGTGAGAAATGTATTGTCACTTTTCACTTTCAGCTTGAAAAGTCACTTTAGCTGGAGGAAATCATCATGGTCATTGGGTCAGATAGACGGTGTCAATTATATCAGATATCACCTGTCGTCTAGGATCGAATGAATAGGAGTGGACTTGCAGTACCCATCAATGGCCATTACACATCTGGAGTTGATCTGTTGAGATCAGTTACTGCTAACATCCATTCAACTCCAAGAAAGTTGATCAGAGGGGGTGTTAGTTGTTGGACCCACATCAAGCTGATATTGATGACCTCAGGTCAGAATGGAAAATTGGACAGAATTCATAGTCGTTTGTATGGTTTCTTTGACCACCTGTCCACTAAAAACAAAGCACAAAGCGTTTCCATACTCAACAATAATTTGTACGTGCCAATAGTGGAAACCGCCACTACTATACATATATGGCTCATCAGATTGGTAGGCTATAAATGTTTGAGGCCTTTAAATAATAAATATAGCCTGACCCGTAATAGTTGTTCAATACTTTCTTGTTTCTGTCTTGACACCTTAAATTTCTACCTTGTCCATCAATTTTACTGGTCCTTGTGATTCTTTTTGACAGGAAATGTGTTAACCCAACCTATTGGATACATTGAATCCTGCTTTACTGGGAAGAATGGTACTCCCAGGCAGCCGTCAATTTGCAGTTTATCTCGTGGCTCTATAAGAATTAGTAAAAAGGTTTTCAATAATCCTGAACATTCACTTATGGGTTTGCAACAATTCTCCCACTTATGGTAAGTGATCACTGAATTGTAGAAGTGTTTTTTTTTTTTTTTTGTTGTTGTTTTTTTTGGCCACATAGATCTGAATGTTAGCTGGCAAAGCTGCTTGGATAGTAAGGTAAGACAACTTTCCTTATCAACAACAGATCACAATATCAAAGCACTGCAAGAAGCAGCAGATGATACCCCCCCCATGATACCCCTACAGCACAAACTTGTCTCCCGATCATCATAGTGATTTTATGGGTTCATGAGCTGTGCCAGGACGATCGCCGCCGAGTCTCCAGCTGATGTGAGAGCTGAGACTTTGCACTCACTGCCAGGAGTTGTTCCTGTCCTACTTCCAGCAGGTTATTCCTCTGTAGGCTGTTGGGCGGGTGGCTCAGTGGTTAGCTTTCTAGTCTTGCAGTGCTGTGGTTCTGGATTTAAATCCCATCAGGGACAACATCTGTAAGGAATTGGTTTCTGGTTTCCTTTAAAGACATACTTATGTGATGTGATTATGGGGACCCGATCTGTCTTGTAACCTGGGGTCGACATCATATCAACTTCCAGGTCACCCCGCTGCTTGCAAGTGCAGCACTGACATATAATCCATTGCAATGCTAGTGCATTGCAATAGGATATAGGAGCAATCAGGATAATTAAGGGTAATGTTCCATAAAGGGACTAAGTAAAAAAAACAAAACAAGGATAAAGAACAAAACAAATCTGAAGAAAATGTAATACCAATACCGTATTTTCATGTAATACCAATACCGTATCTTCATGTAATACCAATACCGTATTTTCATGTAAGGAAAAAAAAAATTATACGTTTGGTATCGATATATCCGGAATTATCCGCTCTATTAAACTGTAACACTGGTTAACCCCTTTAATAAACTACATTAAAAAGTGGCAAAAACACAGCTTTTTCATAATATCGACAAAGTGGAATAAATTGCATATAAATGGTATCGCTGGAAACGTGATCTTGTCCTGCAAAAAACAAGTCATCTCACAGCTCAGTAACTGGAGAGATAAAAAGGCTATATCTCTCAGAATACACCAATGCAAAAACAATTCTTTGAAAACTAAATAATCGTAGTATCGCTGTAATCGTACTGACCCGAAGAATAAAGCTGTATTCTCACTTTTATGACACTGTCAATGTGTCGTAAAAAAAACAAATCTCCACTCAGGTCCATCATCTATTTAACAGAAATATAGAGGGCTTCCAAGTTAATGGTAGCGCAAAGGCTATGGATACGTGCTATGGCTCCTCGCCCCCCCAAAATAAAATCAGCGCTCCAAATATTCTCCTCCATTCTGAGCCCCACAATGTTTCGAAACCACAGTTAATGTCACATGTTTGGCATAGTTGTAGCGAGGAGAGCATGCTTAATTTACAGGATGTGTTTCTCCAGAAGCACAAGCTAGCAACAATGTATGAGCACTACAATGTACTGGGCACTGCAAGGCTTATTTGCAATGTTTAATTCTGCAACATTCACTGTTTGTCTCCATGAGTGGTTTGCAGAGATAAAATTTTCACTACACCCATAGATTAATTCCCAGAGGTGTGTAACTTCCAAAATGTGGTCACTTGAGCGGATTTCTGCTGTTCTGGATTCCATTTCCAGAGCACCTATTTTAGGCAAATCTGTGCTCCAAAAATCAAATGGCGCTCCTTCCCTTCGGTGCCTTGGCTTGTGGCTAAACACTACTGTACAGTCACAATGGTATACTGCCACATTTAGGAGACATTGTGTAACACATTTTGGAGTCCTTTTAACCTATTCCACTTGTCAAAATTGGAAATTTGGGGATAGAACAATATTTTAGTGGTAAAAATCTAATTATTTATCGGTTGTCCATGACTGCACCCTAAATGAGAGAGGGATCCATAGAGGATTGTACCTGCAGAAGCGCCAGCTGAGCGTGAAACGTTCATTGTACCATCAGGGCTACCCGGTCCTCCTTCCTTTGCACCCCCACCTGTAACACCCCTGTGATGCAATAAATGGAATGAGCACGATTATCCTGTGTGCAGCACTGCTCTTTTTCTAAACTGAAAGGATCCACCCTACGAGGACAGGGAACCACCGGGCTTTAAAAGGGGCGGTTCCTTTCTGAGTTGGACAACAGGATGGGGGGTGGTACTCGGATACTGGGACAGATGGTCACTTCGATGGAGGATCACTGCTGGTCCGTTCCCGGTTCTGTGCCCTGGACCCTCAATGGCGGGGATGATGATGGGGGTGGAATGGTAACGTGACGCCACCTGTGGTACCTGGTAACATGAATACCAGTGCTGCAGCCGGCCGCTGAGGTGATGGAGGTGCCGCTCAGACTAGTACAGCTCCCCACAGGTGGCGCTTTACCTCAGGGCAGCGGGGGTAGATGAGGGGAGTAGTGGTTCTCAGATTCTGCATGAAACCCTGTATCCATGGCTATGGAGGACTACACCTTCTGTTTAGGGTGCAGTACCTCCCTGTGGCGCCTTCCCATAGGGGCGCCACATTTTCCCGTGCCACTTGGTTTCCTGTCCTTGAACGAGTAGCCTCAGGAACGGTGGTTCCAAAATAATTTTTGCTTTTTGCTCTGGCGTTTTGCTTGCAGGCCATGTCAACTGGAGGATGGCGGCAGGTTCAATGTTAGACCGTGTGTCCAGGAGCGGAGTAGTCCAGATCGGGCTCTGTTGCTTCAGTCACAAGGGGTTGCAGCTCCCGGGGGAGACGTATGGACCCTCATGAATGTGTGCCTATCGGCGCCATGCTGTGGTTGGCGTCCACCGGGTGTCTGGGGCTGCATATGCTCCTGACTGGCAGGAAGAGGCAGGTTCAGGTGACGAGTGCGCCGGATTTCTGGGGCCGGACCCACGACGGTGGCACGGTGGCGACTTCTGATTGGCGGCTGCCGGGTTCCGGGTATGCGCATGTCAGGGGCAGTCCCCGTTGATGAGTGCTCCGATCATGTGACACACCCGGACTTCTGGGTTCAGGCTGGGAGGCGGGCTGCAGGGAGCCGATGGTACTTCCTGCCCTGTTAAAAAGCTGGAGGACAAAATGGAACGGTGCCTCAGTGCTTCATTCTCACGTTCAGTGCTCCATTCAGCAGCAGCCATGAGTGACACGGAGGCTCCAGCAGACACAGCATCTCAGATGAAGAAGACACACTGCAGCAGCAGTCATTCTTCCCACGAGGCCTCCAGAGGAGAATTGTCGTAGGACAAGGGTCCGCCCCCGGTTTCTGTACCTCTTCACATCTGATGGGTGAGAGAAATCCAAGAAAGTAATTTTATTGAATTGTTTTTCCTGTTTGTTTCTTCTCCTTAAGCCCCTGTCACACATAACGAGATCGTTAGCGAGATCATTGTTAAGTCCCAGATTTTGTGACGTAACAGTGATCTCGCTAACGATCTCGTTATGTGTGACACTTATCAGCGATCAGGCCCCTGCTGTGAGATCGCTGATCGTTACAAAGTGCTCTGGGTCATTTTTAGATCGTTGATCTCCCGCTGGGAACGCTGCATCATTGTGTTTGAAAGGGACAATGACCAATGATCTCAATGCTACGCCCAAGAGTGACAATTCCCAACGACCTCCTATCATTCCGGATCATTGCTGAGTTGCTGGTGAGATCTTACCAGCGATCCCAAAGTGACGCAACAGCGATCCATAAAGATCTTTATCGTTGTCGAGATCGCTGTTGTGTCGTTGTGTGTGACGGGTGCTTTAGACTCAGAGAAAATCTGGGAAGTCAGCGGCTAAATCTAAGCCCCTGCAGTGTAGGCTCTGTGAGTGTGAGCTCCCGGTCACCTGGACTAAGATATTGTGCAGGTCCTGTATAGAGCAGACCATTACTGAGGAGTTGCCAGGGTTTTCTTCTAACCTGCAGTCCCTAATTAGGTCCAAACTAGAAAATACATTTAGGACCTTTTCTCAGGGAAAACGGCCAACCTCTTCTTCTAAAGTGTCTCTCCCCCAGCCCTTAGAAGACTCGGATAGATCAGAACAGAAGGACAGTGTGGGACCTTGAGGGCATTCTCGGCATCCTCTGCTGATGATGACTCCATTAGACGTCACTGTTTCTCAACAATATCCTGGAGAAAGCGGGGGATAAGAAGAAAGAATTCCCTGATTTTTTTTTTTTTTTTTTATACCTCGTTCAAGAAGCCCTTTCGGACCAGGCGATACACAAGGAAGCATTCCCCGAAGAAAGACCAGTTCAGTTGGTCTGACTGATATAGGAGGAAGAGGTTTTATTGTTAAAGGGTCCTCCCGTGACTCCAAGAAGGCCTCCAAGAGATGGTTTTCCCCAGGTGGGAGGTCTGCTCTCTCACTTCTTCACAGCTTGGGTACAGATTTCTTCATGCGTCTGGATTCTTGACCTCATAAAGCAGGTTTGAAGCTGTGGTTTCCAGATCTTCCTTGAAACAGGTTTCTCGTCATTTGCCCCAGAGCATCTCAAGACAAAGAGCAGGCGCTGTCACAACTGATCCCAGTCCCTCTGTGTGGGAAGATCACCTAGATCAGTAGATGCTTCAAGGGGTTTGGTCAGGTTCTCAGAAGGCCAGTTCCTCCAATATGAAGGCGTTGGTAGCCGTGGAGTGGAAAAAGCTATAGAGGGGTTTCTATCAGCATTACAGGGTCTTCATGTCAAAATCCTGTCCAACAATCCGGTGTTGGTGGCATATATAAACCACCAGGGTTCGACCCAGTCCAAAACAGTGATGGAGGTAGCGGGACGTATCCTCCTGGCAGGGACACACTTAACCTCCATTTTGGCACGTATAAGAAGGAAGGACAATGACAAAGCAAATTTCCTCACCCGAGTGGGCCTTGAATCAAGCAGTGTTCCACCAGATAACAGACGTGTGGGGTGTCCCCACCATGAATTTATTTGCAACCAGATCCATCTGAAATTAGTATGCATCTGAGTTTTCCCTCACCAGATTCCCAGCCCTGCAGTGTGCATACAGCATAACACACCACAGGGCGTGATCTGGTTCTGCCTAATATCATGTGACCTCAGCTCTCGGCCAGAGCTCATGGAGATGCCCGAGAACTGAGAGAAAGCGCAGGCGCCTCCACCGCTGCTCTGAAGTTAGAGAGGAGGAGGGACCCGGACCACACAGGAGGAGGGGTAACATCAGCAATGCGTTTAGGTCCAGAGTGGACCTCCCGGACCTAAATTAACATCTAATAAAGTGTTTATTTTGGTGGACCCTGGGAGATAGGATAATAAGAGCTACCTTCACAAAATGCAGCATAGGCGCTGCTGAAGGTGGCTCTTTTAGCTTAATAGGCCTTAATAGGTGACAGGTTCCCTTCAAGTCCACGAAACATGCAAATATTATCCCCTGTTTTTGCTGTGAACATTAGTCTTAATGAGGCTGTGCAGGGTGTAGATGTGATCGGTGGTGCAGTGGTTTGGCACAAACCCAGCTTGGCTTCTGCTGAGGATGTCATGCTGGGTGAGGAAGGTGATGATCCTTTTATTAACGATGCTGTTAAACTGTTTTCCCAGGATGCTGTTGACACAGTTCCCTCTGTAGTTTGCTGGAATGTATTGGTCTCTGTTCTTGTAGATGGGCATTATCAGACCTTGATTCCAGCATTGGGAGAAGTAGGCTGCATTCAGGAGGTGAGTGAAAGGTTTTGCTGGTGCTGCATGTATGTTTGGGGAACTATATTTGATAATCTCTGGCAGAATACCATCATTGCCCCTGGCCCTCTTGCATTTCATTAGTTTGATTCTATCTTTTATTTCCAGCGCAGTAAGTCCCATTACTGCAATACCTTTTCACATTCCAATGGAACAGGAAGCTTTATATTAGAAAAGGCACTTGCATGCCTGCCCATGAGCAAGATTCTGCAAGCTGGGGCCATAGCAAGAAGTGAGCACTGTGGGTGGTCCAATGCAGAGTTAATTTCTTGGATGCTGCAGTCAGTGACTGCAGCATCTAAAGAGTTTGGCCAAAGGAGCTCAGTGATGCTATTGGGCCCTCACAACGCATTTGCGGTGTTCTGATTTTTTGCTGTTAAAAAAAGGGAAGACAAGCACACAGAAGGTCTTAAATGGGATACAAAAGGATTGTGAGGAGGGAATAGGGCACACCTGGTTTGGGTTGTATACCCACAACCACGTATAGCACTTGTGAAATGGCTGCTGCTCCCCCATGTAGAGAGAATCCATATACCAGGAGGAGAGGGGCTAACAGTCCAGGCTGCCAATGGAGACATTGATCCAAGTAGTTTTATTAACGCATTTCTGCTTCATCTTCATTGGCAGCGTGAACTGTTAACCACTCTCCTTCCTGGAATGCTGATTTGTAGCTATTGAAACTTGAGGCCTAATAATGGCTCACAGGTTTGCCAACAATGGAAGTACTGTACTTAAAAGTATAAAAATCACAGAATTGCAAATATTTTCTTTTCTTTTTAAACATCAAAGTATATGAGCACAAACAAATCTCAAAACATAATTGGTTTTATTATGGTGACCAGAAACATGCAACTATCACAAAACAAGCAAAACAAATGGATGATGCGTTGGTGATGCTTTTTTTTTGCAAAAAGAGTATCCATTTTTAGTGCAGAAACTGCCCCAAAAACGGATCAACAAAAACAGAGCACAAGCTCTGTCTGAATGAGGCATAATTCACCTAGAACATGTTAACCCCTTCCCGACCCTTGGCCCACCGTTTGGGCCATGGAAAACAGTTCCTTCACGACCCATGGCCCAAGGGGTGGGCCATGAAATGATCGGGCTCCTGCGGCCCGTGTGAGGGGGGTGACTCAGGTGTCACTGTAGCTAATGCACAGTGACAACCTGTAGTTCACCCCACGGGGGGTGGATTAACCCTCCCGTGCCCAGGCCCCCTCTGATTGGCAGTTGAAATTCAGACTGCCAATCAGTGCGAGTAATCCCCTCCAGATCTGATTAGAGCTCTCCAATCAGATCTGGAGGGGCGGGATGGCATGTGCCATCTCCCTCCTAGCCCCCCTCACTATAGGGCCCCCCCGATCGCCGTCCTACCTCCCCCCCCGACGGCGGTAACAGTCACCGCCGCCGCCTGTCAGCTTCCACAGCCCCCACCGTGCGATCACGGAGGGGGCTGATGAAGCTAACACCCCCATGCCCCGTATCCTCCTCACCCCATCCCTCTCTCACCTACCGGCGGGTCTGCCGGTGCAGCAGCCGTCCAGCTCCGGTGTGGGCTCCTCCTCTTCCGGACTCCTCCTCCTGGATGAGGTAAATATGTAGTATGTGTGTATATATGAATGAATGAATGTATGTAGTATGTATGTAGTATGTATGTATGTATGTATCAATGAATGAATGAATTGATGTCTGCGTGCATGGATGTCTGCGTGCGTGGATGTCTGCGTGCGTGGATGACTGGGTGCGTGGATGTCTGCGTGCGTGGATGTCTGCGTGCGTGGATGTCGGAGGCGGTCGAGCGCCGTGGGACCTTCGTTGTGGACTACGTCGGATCTTTATAATAAAGATGGAGTCCAAATTTTGTTTGTTTTTTTTTCAAATAAAAAGATTTTTCTCTGTGTGTATTTTCTGACTATTTACCAGAGATTCCTAATGGCGGGTCTAACATTGGCCCTATATTATGAATCTCGGGCTTAGTGCCCGCTGCCAATAACAAGCTGGCATTAACCCCTTTATTACCCAGTTTGCCACCGGCACCAGGGCAACTGGAAGAGTCTGGGTACAGCGCCAGAAAATGGCGCTTCAATGAATGCGCCATTTTTTGGGGCGGCTGCGGGCTGCAATTCGCAGCATGGGGGGGCCAGAACGCTTGGGCCTCTCCATGCTGTGGAATCCAGCCCACAGCTGCCTAGTTGTACCTGGCTGGACCAAAAATATGGCGGAGCCCTATGTCATTTTTTTTCTAGAATTAGTTCTAGAAAGGAAAAAAAAAAAGGGCTTTGCTGTATTTTTGGTTACCAGCCAGGTACAACGAGGCAGCTGGGGGTTGCTGGCAGTCCGTAGCTGCCAAGTTGTACCTGGCTGGACCAAAAATATGGCGGAGCCCCACGCCATTTTTTTTTCTAGAATTAGTCCTAGAAAAAAAATGGGCTTCGCTGTATTTTTGGTTACCAGCCAGGTACAACGAGACAGCTGGGGGTTGCTGGCAGTCCGTAGCTGCCAAGCTGTACCTGGCTGGACCAAAAATATGGCGGAGCCCCATGCCATTTTTTTTTCTAGAATTAGTCCTAGAAAAAAAAAATGGGCTTCGCTGTATTTTTGGTTGCCAGCCAGGTACAACGAGGCAGCTGGGGGTTGCTGGCAGTCTGTAGCTGCCAAGTTGTGCCTGGCTGGACCAAAAATATGGCGAAGCCCCACATCATTTTTTTTTTACTTCTACCAATAAAATGACAAGGAGCTTTGCCTTATTTTTGGATGCCAGCCAGGTACAACTTGGCAGTTGGGGGGCTGCAGTTCTCATCGTGGAGAGACCCAAATGCTGTGGCCCCCCCCACGCTGCAAATTGCAACCCACAGCCACCCCAGAAAATAGCACATTAGAGGTGCCATTTTCTGGTGCTGTACCCCAACTCTTCCAGTTGCCCTTGTACTGGTGGCACACAGGAGCACTCCATACGTGACATGGTGTCCGCTAACAAGTTGAATGGAAAATTAGCTCCAATTATTAGCGGACACTATGTCGCGTATGGAAAGCTCCTGTGTGCCTAAACCTTGAAGTTCCCTCACAAGTGACCCCATTTTGGAAACTACACCCCCCCAAGGAACGTATCTAGATGCATAGTGAGCACTTGAACCCCCAAGTGGTTCACAAATTGATCCATAAAAATAAAAAAGTACTTTTTTTTTTTCCACAAAAAATTTATTTTTTCATTTTTACGGATCAATTTGTGAAGCACCTGGGGGTTCAAAGTGCTCACTATGCATCTAGATACATTCTTTGGGGGGTCTAGTTTCCAAAATGGGGTCACTTGTGGGGAGCTCTAATGTTTAGTCACACAGCGGCTCTCCATACGCAACATGGTGTCCGCTAACCATTCCAATTGTTAGCGGACACCATGTCGCGTATGGAGAGCCCCTGTGTGCCTAAACATTGGAGCTCCCCCACAAGTGACCCCATTTTGGAAACTAGACCCCCCAAGGAACGTATCTAGATGCATAGTGAGCACTTTGAACCCCCAGGTGCTTCACAAATTGATCCGTAAAAATGAAAAAATAAATTTTTTGTGGAAACAAAGTACTTTTTCATTTTTACGGATCAATTTGTGAAGCACCTGGGGGTTCAAAGTGCTCACTATGCATCTAAATAAGTTCCTTGGGGGGTCTAGTTTCCAAAATATGGTCACTTGTGGGGGAGCCCCTGTGTGCCTAAACATTGGAGCTCCCCCACAAGTGACCCCCATTTTGGAAAGTAGACCCCCCAGGGAACATATCTAGATGGGTAGTGAGCATATTGAACCCCCAGGTGCTTTACAAATTGATCTGTGAAAGTAAAATAGTACTTTTTTTTTTCACAAAAATTTTCTTTTAGCCTAAATATTTTCATTTTCACATGGCAACAGCATAAAATTCATCCTAAAATTTGTTGGGCAATTTCTCGTGAGTACACCGATACTTCATATGTGGTCATAAACCACTGTTTGGGCGCACGGTAGGGGTCAGAAAGGAAGGAGCGCAATTTCACTTTTTGAATGTTAAATTAGCTCCAAAATTCAAATTGCGCTCCTTCACTTCTGAGCCCTGCCGTGCGCCCAAACAGTGGTTTATAACCACATATGAGGTATCGATGTACTCGGGAGAATTTGCACAACACATTTTAAGATCCATTTTATCCTGTTGCCCATGTGAAAATGAAAGAATTGAGGCTAAAAGAACATTTTTGATAAAAAAAAATGAAAATATCCATTTTTTGTTTCCACTTTGCCTTAGTTCCTGTGAAGCACCTGAAGGGTTAATAATCTTCTTGAATGTAGTTTTGAGTAGCTTGAGGGTGCAGTTTTTGGAATGGTGTCACTTTTGGGTGTTTTCTGTCATGTACACCCCTCAAAAGGACTTCAAATGTGATGTGGTCACTAAAAAAAATGGTTTTGTAAATTTTGGTTGAAAAATGAAAAATTTCTCAAACTTTGAACCCTTATAACGTCCTAACAAAAATTTATTTTTTTCCAAAATTGTGCTGATTTGAAGTAGACATGTGGGAAATATTATTTAATAACTTTTTTCTGTCACATATCTCGTTTATCAGAAAAAAAAATTAAAAATGTGAAAATTGTGAAATTTTCTAAATTTTTGCCATATTTTTGATTTTTTCACAAATAAACGCAAAAATTATCGACTTAAATTTAATACTAGCATGAAGCCCAATATGTCACGAAAAAACAATCTCAGAATCGCTAGGATCGGTTGAAGCGTTCCCGAGTTATAACCTCAAAAGGGACACTGGTCAGAATTGCAAAAAAGGCCAAGGTCTTTAGGGTCAAAATAGGCTGGGTCCTAAAGGGGTTAACATAATTGTAATGAATAAGATGCATGTACCTCAAAATGACTCCAATGGATAAGACAACTTATCTTGTGACAAACAATCCGTTGTGCCTGTATCAACCAAACCTTCTTAAGATAAGTTATGGCTTTCAGAAACAACTGCAAAAAATACAAAAGCAACAAAAAATTGCTGTGGCCTAATAATGCCTGTAAATTGCCCAGTTCTTAAAGGGGTTGTCCAGTCTTAAATGACAAGTCTGCAGTCTCTCTGTGATTGCAGACTTGTGAACCTCGCATTGCACACGCTTCGTGCAGTGAGGATTCTCCGGTGTCAGAGCTGAATTGTATTGAGCAGTGTTACACCTATCTAGTTGGAATGATGTGCTTTGAGTATGCATATCTCATACTTGAGGGCACGTGACCAGTGATGAGCGAGTCTAATCGTTACTATTCGTTACTTGCACGGATGATTCGGTATCCACGATACTCTGTTACTCTGCGAGTACCTCTGGTGCTCATAAGTGATGTGTTGATCGTTATCGGTCTGACACAAATTGACATCTACCTTCAGTGCACAAAGTGAGCTAGCACCCCAGTGAGAGCAGATTTAATGTTGGGGTCTCTCTGGGGGTACAGTAAGATGTTTTATGCAGTGAACACTCAAAAAAGCCCACCCTCCCCTGGAAATACTTGTTTTATGGCTAGATATGTGTGGACAGACCCTAACATTGAAGTTGATATTCGAACGAGTATGTGAGTATTACAAAGTACTTGTTACAAGTATAGTGATTACGAATATTTTGCTATTTGCTCATCACTACACGTGACCTTTCCCGGCTCTGTCAATAGAGAATCCTCACTGTGCACAGTGTGCGCCATGGGAAAATGTACAAGTCTACAGTGACACAGAAAGGCTTTAAAGGTTCAGTGGAAATACTCTTCTAATGCAACTAATTTATTAGTGTATATTAATAGCTAGGTTAGAAGCAGATTTTAAGTTATTGACAAAAAAAAAATCAAATTTAATATCCAAAATGATTTCTTGTTAGAGCATAGTTTTGACTACTGATCTATAGTAGTAAAGAGAATGTGTGAGTTTTCTTACAGTAATGTACTTTTAAATCTGTTAGGATTTTGTTCATTTTTCATAAGAATGGGCATTTAAGTTGCAAGGCAAAAGTCCATCCCCCAAGACTTAACGGAGCAAAGACTGGTGTATTCGCTACAAGAAGTCCTCATCGGCCCAATGCAATTGGCCTTACATTGGCTAAACTGGATAAAGTAGAAGGTAATGCTAATTTATTGTAGTTTTTATTCTTTCACTATTTTCACCTTGTCACTGGGTCATAAGCAAACAGTTTTTGCTCTTTTAATATTCCCGCTGCTCCCCTGAATATTACTTTTTGTTTCTCTTATTTGCCATATAATTTCACAGATCATGTCCTTTTTTTATATGGTGGGCTAAATTTGTATTATCGTTAATAAGGAGGAATGGCTTACAGATTCTGAGGGTTCGTGTGTTTAGGTTATGTGAGCCACGCTCCCTTGTTAAAGACCATAAACGTTAACACTAGATAAAAAGCCCCATATCTTTGGAACCATATGGCAGATTTAAAGGAAACATGTTAGCAGACTATTGCTGTGGAATCTGATAGCTGCATGATGTAGAGGTAGACAGCCTGATTCTACTAATGTATCACTCACTGGCCTGCTTGGTGTAGTTTTAATAGAATCCCTGTTTTCCCTGCTGTAGATGTAGCAGTGATGAGAACCCCACCCAAACCATTGATTGGCAGCTTCTTATGTTTACTGTGCTTTGTCAGCAAGCTGCCAATAACTGGTGGGGTGGGTTACACAGACAAGCCAATCTGATTTACACATGACATGTATTCCTGAAATGATCGCCTGCTGATAAAACACTGATTTTATTGAAACCATAGTACAGACCAGTAAGTGACACACAACTGGAATTCGGCTCTCTGCTCTTACATTATGCTGATCTCAAATGACATAGGAAAAGCATGCTGACAGATTCCCTTTAAAAATAAACCATAATACTAAATACTCAGGGGAGCAGAGAGGATAAAATGAAAACAAAAACTTATCACTTTTGACCTAGTGATGGGTACTATTTAACCCCTTCACGACCAATGACTTATAGGAACGTCATAGCTCGCCTCGCTCCCTTTGATGCCAGCTCATGCGCTGAGTTCACATCATTCCCCACATCAAAAATGGAGACCCTGGCACACAAATGTATGAATAAAGGGAAATTATGAACATATCAGACGATGTCAGTGCGTAGCTGTTTTTTATTCTCTTGCAGTGAGCACAACGTTTAGAAACTCAGTATTGTGACGTTTCGGCTTATATAGCCTTCTTCAGACACTGATTACATACTGGATTCAAATAGATAAATGACAAAGGAAAATGTATCACAAACATTGTACATGTTTACAACAAAAGTACTATACATCAACAAATACAAGAGAAAACAGTTAGCTTCAAAGGAAAAAAAGAAATGCAAACAAAACATGAGTACAAAATGTAAGGCAAAATAGAACTTTCCGTACCAAAATGCGTTTGTGCTAATGTATGGAACTGCAACATGCGAAAAGGACTCAAAGGTCAGAAATCTATGATAAAAATAAACAATTATTAACTCATAATTGTATTATCATGTCAAAATGTACCATGTTCAAAAGTATCTAGTCATGTAGGGAGTAACAAAATACGACTCACGTGAATATGCGTATATATATTTAATTATAGGGAAAAAAAGGGGGAGGAGAGGAACAAATAACAAAAAATGTTAGACTACAGGGAAAACGGGGAAAAAAAGAGCAGTAAGGGACCAAGCTTACCAAAGGGCACTTGGCAAGATCAGGACCCACGGTCGTGAGTAACAGTTGTCGGGGGACCCAACGGAATAGTACGGTACCAATGTAAATAGGCGACGAGCTCCGTTAACCAATGTGGGTAAAGAAAAAAGAAACACTGTGTAAAAAACAGATATGTCAAACGGTACTGGGCACACCTGACCGTGTAGGGGCTCAAACAGGAAGAACCTGATGCTGATATGTTACCTGGAACCTATGTCCAATTGTGACTTATAGGGTTTTATACTCCCCTGTAGGGTCTGGAAGAGGGTCTAGAGTAAATAAGTAGATAGATATGACACATTATAGTGATACATAGTCTAGTATCGACACCAACACATATATACTTATTAAGTAATTGAATCAAAAGCACAGTCCTTGCTTAATATACAGCTCCATAAGTGCCTCTACTTAATGTACCCTCCAACCTGACCTGCTTATGAAAGGATAAAAACAAGTGCCTATTATGTGAATGCTAACAGTGAAAAAACCTACATCTCCATCATAGCATAGCATGATAACTACCTTAGTACATAGAGTTCACAGGATCCTGGCTTTTACCCGTGCCCCACATGTGATGTGCCACTTGAGAAAGAAAAGGGCCTAGAGGGGACAAAGTGTAAATAGTAAATAAGTGCTGGACCAGGGTAAAAAGCCTGGTCCGTGTCCATTACCTGGGATACAGCAGCTGTGCAGCGTGCTCGGGAGGTGGGGACATGCTATCTACGATTGCGGGTTTAAATAGCGTGTGGCCAGGTGGTGTGCAACTAAGAATCGCGCTCCGACCGCTTCCTGCTTCCTGCCACTGGAACGCAGGAAGCGATCTGGAATGGAACGCAAGCCGTCCGTGCTGCGCGTGCGCGGGGTGTGACGTAAATCGTGCCGGAGTTAATAATTGTTTATTTTTATCATAGATTTCTGACCTTTGAGTCCTTTTCGCATGTTGCAGTTCCATACATTAGCACAAACGCATTTTGGTACGGAAAGTTCTATTTTGCCTTACATTTTGTACTCATGTTTTGTTTGCATTTCTTTTTTTCCTTTGAAGCTAACTGTTTTCTCTTGTATTTGTTGATGTATAGTACTTTTGTTGTAAACATGTACAATGTTTGTGATACATTTTCCTTTGTCATTTATCTATTTGAATCCAGTATGTAATCAGTGTCTGAAGAAGGCTATATAAGCCGAAACGTCACAATACTGAGTTTCTAAACGTTGTGCTCACTGCAAGAGAATAAAAAACAGCTACGCACTGACATCGTCTCATGTGTTCATAATTTCCCTTTATTCATACATTTGTGTGCCAGGGTCTCCATTTTTGATTCTGTTATTTTTCTCCCTGGGCACCAATATTACAGGGTAGCCAGGCCTCTTCTATTATCATTCCCCACATGTCAGCTGATCTGATCAGCTGACGTGCGGCTAACGAAGGATCAGATCAGTGATCCGATCGGCACTGTTAACCATTTGTCAATCACTGACAGCACGATCCAAAGTGCCGCAGCGGGGATGGCGGTGTTCTCCGCTGGCATTGAAGGTCCTGCGATGCTATCACGGACCTCAATGCATTGCCATGACAGTCCGGGATCCTGTGAGATCCTCGATGCAAGTGCCTGCATCCACAGAAAGTTAGCATTTCTCTTGTTCAGACTTTCAGCAGGAGAAGTGATCACACACTTCAGTGTAGAGGTGCCCTAAGGGGCAGTGTAAAATAAAGTAAAATTTAAAAAAAATATATTTTTAGTAATATGAAGGGAAAAAAACCCATAAGTTCAAATCACCCCCCTTTTTGCCCTATTGAAAATAAATCTATTTAAAAAGAAAGAAAAAAAATACAAATATTTGGTATTGCCACGTTAAGTAATGCCTGATCTATGAAAATCAATTAATCAAATCTGTAAACTGCGTAACGAATAAAAAAAAAGTGCAATCACCCAAATGAAGTGTTTTGATTGCCGCATCATTGCAACAAAATACAATAATGGGCGATCAAAACAATATATCTACCCAGAAATGGTATCATCAGAAACGTCAGCTGAAGATGCCAAAAATAAGCCGACACACAGCCCCAGATCCCGAAAAACGAGAAAGCTACGGGTTACGGAAAATGGCGCAAAAGTGCAATTCTTTTTTTTTTCTCTCTTTTAAACTTCTGATTTTTTTCCCACTTACATAAAAGTAAAATTATACATGTTTGGTATCTACGAACTCATACTGACATCAGATTTACCATATAGTGAACATGATGAATAGAGAAAAAAATCAGGCACGTGCACGTTTTTTTGCAATTACACCGCATTCGCAATTTTTTTTCCTGTTTTCCTGTACACTGTATGGTAAAATGAATAATTTCATTCAAAGGTACAAATTGTTCTGCAAAAAACAAGCCCCCATATGTCTGTACTAACAAAAAAATAAAAAAGTTATGGCTCTTGGCAGAAGACGAAAAATAGGAAAATCTCTGGGTGGTGAAGGGTTTAAGGGTACCTGCCCTGTGTATAGTGTCAGGATTGAAGGTTTTATGACATAAATATAGAATTGTTGTGTTTTCATCAGTTGCTTTGTTTTCTCTCCCAGGTGACACAATCTATTTATCTGGAATTGACATGATACAAGGAACGCCCATTATAGACATAAAGCCTTATATTGCGGAGTACGATTTACCACGATCTTCAGTTTCACCAGCAGAGGATCTACCACGAGATGATGGAGATGTTTCCAGTGCTGTGTTACAGATGGACAATTTTGAGCAACAGCAAGAAATAACTGTTGAGGATAACATTAGATCTTTATTGGGCACCGATGAGACATCTGCAGATAAAAATGATGTATCTAGCATAATAGAGGGAGTAGTTGAAGATATGACCCAAAAGGTAGCCATAGACACTACTACTGAACCACTTCTTGGTACTAGCTCTCTGCAGGAAATTCCATCCAAGTGGCTTGTAGAGGACATCAAGACAAAGAAATCTTCTAATGGAGCAGCAAGCTCAACTAATGCCAAAGACCAACTCAGCACATGTAAAAGTTCTGTCCCAAAATGGGTAACAGACTCGTGCGTGCCCAATTTAACAGTTAGATTTACACCGCACTCAGAAAGACAATTGAGACAGTTCAAATCACCAAGTGAATTGGGTATGATGCTTTACAGTCCTTTGTCATTCTGAAATAGTATTAATAGGTTTTATGTATTCGGAATTGTTGTAAAATAGGTGAAGAAAAAACCTCTGCACTTGAGAACCTCCAGTTCTTGTGTAGAACTAGTGTGTAGGGCTCAGATATTTATTCTTGATATACAGGGTGGGCCATCTATATGGATACACCTAAATAAAATTGGAATGGTGGGTGATATCAACTTCCTGTTTGTGGCACATTAGTATATGGGAGGGAGAAAACATTTCCAGTTGGGTGGTGACCATGAAGGCCATTTTGAAGTCAGCCATTTTGCAGCCAACTTCATTTTTTTCAATGGGAAGAGGGTCATGTGACACATCAAACTTTTTGAGAATTTCATAAGACAAACAATGGTGTGCTTAGTTTTAACGTAACTTTATTCTTTCATGAGTTATGTACAAGTTTATGACCACTTATAAAATGTGTTTAAAGTGCTCCCCATTGTGTTGGATTGTCAATGCAACCCTCTTCTCCCACTCTTGACATACTGATAGCAACACTGCAGAAGAAATGCTAGCACAGGCTTCCAGTATCCATTGTTTTAGATGCTGCACATCTCGTATCTTCACAGCAGGGTCATTCCATGTCAAGTGAACCAATGATTATTACCTCTATATTTTTAATTCTTTTGAGATTTTGTTATTTGATAATAGCATGTCAGACAATGCAAAATGTGAAGAGAATTTTTTTTTAAAAAATTTATGTTTTTTAAAAATGATTTTCAAAGTTCGGAAAAAGTGCGAATTTCGCTGTTGCCTGCCTTTACGTTTCTCCTCATAACTAAGGCTAGGAATAAGATAGAGAGACAAAATAAACACCATTCTACTCAGAATTATACAGGCTTTCACCAGATATGTCACAAGAGGATCTTTGGTAATATTTTACCCATGTGATCGCAAGCGCAAAACCTTAAAACGCATTTCCGAAAAATCGGCGCGCTTTAAATATTTCAAAAACTGCCCATGAGTCTGCTTTGCTCTTAGCCACATCTGTACCAAATTTCAAGTTGGGATCGCGATGGGATCATATTTTAAAATATTTTACTATTAATAGCGTCAATGGGTCATTCCATATCAAGTAATCTAAATATGAATATTTTTTTTTACCTGACGTCTTTAGATTTTTTTAATTTTTTTTCCTTTATGAAGTACTACTTTAGTTAATTACAAATTAAAAGTTTAGAATTTTTTTCTTCATCAGTTAATTTTTTACAGATTTTTAAAGTTTAAAAAAAGTGTGAATTTTGGCCTGGTATGACTTTACATTTTTTTATCTTGGGCTAAAAATAAGATAGAGAAACAAAATAAACACCATTCTACTCAGAACTGTCCAGGCTTTCACCAGATATGTCACAAGAGTATATTTGTAAATTTTAATTTTTTACCCATGCGAACGCAAACGCAACATTTTGAAACGCATTTCCGAAAAAACATTTTAATAAAAATTTTCCAAAACTGCCCATGTGCCTTTTATGCTCTTAGCCACATCTGTACCAAATTTCAAGTTGGGATCGTGATGGGACCATATTTTAAAATATTTAACTATTATAGTGTCAATTCAAAAATCTTGAATTCAGATCTGTTCAACCTGTGGTCTAAAAGCGTGGGGTCTATATTTATCAAATCCATTATTTTTAGACATTACTGTATTATTTTGATATGTTACAGCTTAGAAGCAGGAGAGGACATATAGGAAAAAGCTTTGTTAGGGCTCAACCTGAGAAAGCACAGGGATAGACAGTGAATGCAGAGCAGATGATAGGTCAGCAGCTCTGTCAATCATGTTAAGTGTCTACCCACTGCATTCAGGAAGTAAGACAGCTCGTTCAGACCTTTCATGTCCTGACATGTCTGGACATCTTCACTCCTGAACAAACAATAGTCTGTACAAAGCCATCAAGGCTGTGTACTAAAATATGGGTGAGTAAATATATTAATAGTTTAATGCTTTTATTATTAAGGGCCAATACACACAGTGCTCTTCTTATGGATCATCATTCAGAAAAACAGCCCCATTGATTTCTATGGGGTTCACCACATGCAGTGTTTTTGGAAACACTCAAGAGTGAGTAAATCACTGCTTGAACTACTTTTTAATCGCTGCAATAAACGCAGCATTTATCATTTATATAAAAAAAGCTGCCATTTTTTTCACTAGCGATTAAAAAAACTAACGCATATGTGGTAAAAACTTGGTAGAAAAACAAGCTGCCAAAACTGCAGCGTGTATCTGTAGACAGAAAAAACTGTGCGCGCTAGCCCTAAAACTCACTTTATAATAATACAGTTCTATCTCAAGTGTACTGTAAATCTTTATTTTTATTACCTATCTTCCTTAACTGTATTTTTCCGACACAGCAATGGCTGCTACTTCTCAAGAAACAGCATTTTATCATAGACACTGTTGCAATCCTTTTGAAAAAATATGAATATGATTGGCGTTGGTGCCTGGCTACTGTACTCTCCAAAGATTGTGAAAATGAAGAAGTAGAATTGACTTTATTGCATCCTTCTGGTCCAGCGTCATCCTTTCTGTATCCAAGAAAGCCAGACATTTTAAAAGTGCACAAAAATCAGATATTAACTCAGGCGGAGCCTAATACCGTGACAGGCCGGACATACTCTTTGACACAAGGAAATGGCGATTGCTAGTAAGCGTTTATGGACAAGATTACATTTCACCCACTAGAAGGGACAAATTGATAAAATGCCACTTTAAAAACATACTATTAATTGTTTGATTAGTTCATAATTTATAGAACGATGATTTAACTACTGTACTATTCTTATTAAACACTTCATAAATCACATGTTTAGTGGTAGAATAGAAAACAAATTTATATGTATAAATAGGGGTTAACATTTTTGGTTCTTTTAATCTTGTTTAATCAAACTTGAGGATATGATTACCTTTCTTCTTTTGGTTTGTTCAATACATTCAAGTTGAAAATGCTGAGCGTTGTGTTCTGATGATTAAGATGTATTTATCCTGGCACTTATGGGATTTGTTTTTGTGTTTCTTTTTTGTTGCATATAGATGTTTTATTCAATAAGTTGTGATCTCATACAACCATAAAATAAAAAATATATAAATTTGACAGGTCCCAAGTTGAATCTCTGCACAAATATAACCAAGAACACAATCAGTCATTTTTCACAATTGCCCGTCAATAGTTTGAATTTGATATAAAGAAACATAGTCTTGTAACATATCAAATGAAAGCTGTTACCGTTCTGAGTAAAATGATGCCTCTCCCACTTCATTATCTTATTTCTAGCCTGAGATAAAATAAATGTAAAGTCATACCAGGCCAAAATTCACCCTTTTTTTAAACTTTAAAAATCTGTAAAAAATTAACTGATAAAGAAAAAAATTCTAAACTTTTAATTTGTAATTAACTAAAGTTGTACTTTATAAAGAAAAAGAATAAAAAAAAATCTAAAGACGTCAGGTAAAAAAAAATATTCATATTTAGATCACTTGATATAGAATGACCCATTGACGCTATTAATATTAAAATATTTTAAAATATGATCCCATCGCGATCCCAACTTGAAATTTGGTACAGATGTGGCTAAGAGCATAGCAGACACATGGGCAGTTTTTGAAATATTTAAAGCGCGCCGATTTTTCGGAAATGCGTTTTAAAGTTTTGCGCTTGCGATCACATGGGTAAAATATTAACAAAGATCCTCTTGTGACATATCTGGTGAAAGCCTGCACAGTTCTGAGTAGATTTGTGTTTATTTTGTTTCTCTATCTTATTTCTAGCCCGAGATATGATAGAAAATGTAAAGCCATACCAGGCCAAAATTCACACTTTTTTAAAACTTTAAAAATCTGTAAAAAATTAACTGATAAAGAAAAAAATTCAAAACTTTTTTTTTGTAATTAACTAAAATTGTTCTTCATATAGAAAAAAAATTTAAAAAATCTGAGGATGTCAGGGAAAAAAAATATTCATTTTTGGATCACTTGACATGGAATGACCCAGCATAGAAAATTGCCCAGATGGCCCATTTATAGGGATACACCTAAATAAAATGGGAATGAATGGTGATATCAACATGACATTTTCTATATAGAATGAATGGTTGTAGTTTTCACCTGATCTGTAATGCAGCCAGTTACTCCATAATCTTATATTTATGATCTATCTATAGGATAGATCATCAATAATTCAGTCTCCAACAAGCCCTTTAAACTTGTGTCCCTGTATACTGTATACTGCACCTGTATACATCTATCCAGAAAAAAAAATTCAACTAATTCTGTAGTTACAAAGATTAAACTGTACCATTATGTAGTCATATTGATAAAGTGCCTCCATATTTCTGAAATGATTGTATAAAAAATACATCTGAGTTATCATATTGATTCTGTTTTCTTCTTACTTAGGAGAACCGTTGTTCCGCTTTTTTCAGTCTTTTGAGGAGGCAAAATCTGCAATAACTAAAGTCCTTTCTGCTGACCCTCGATCTGTCTACAGGAGAAACCAATGTCTGGATCGTCTATTTTACTTTAGTCTTGATACCATTCACATCACTGTCTGGTTTGGGGATGGATTTGCAGAAGTGCTTCAAATACAACCTGTTACAGAGCAGTCAAAGACCTGATCGAGTGGTCGAAGAACTTTCTTAGGTTGTTAATGTTCTCCACGTACAGACCGCTTCTTCTGAACCCCCCTGTATTCTTAGGTGGTGTGAGGCTACTAACTCAGTTCTGTTATATATGCTGCATGTAGAAGTGTGTCCAGTCTACAGGATTTGTTAAAACCCAGAAGTTTTAAAGGGAACTGTTTATTTTTTCTAATAGGCCCATTGGGATTTTGTGGCGGCTTGGCAAAAGCAATCATGTTATCAGCAAAATGCGGAAGCTTACTGCAAGTATGTTACAGTATGTGACTCAAGTGACTATATTTTAAGAAGTCTTAATGCGTATTCATACGATGTTTGAAATAAAACTTTGTACATTTATGTTTACTTGTCTCTCTATTGAAATAGTTAAAATATGTTGTTGAAATTTTGGATAATATTACAGTAATACAAAAAAAAACAAAGGTTTATAATGGGAAGTTTCATCCACGGATGAAGAATTTTGGAATATCCTATATATCAGGGCTGCGGAAAGTATACTAGCTAGAGAAAATACCAGAGCAACTGTGTTTTTGCTTTTATCCCATCAAGCATTGTCTGGATGCCAGATTACAAATTGCTTCAATTAGCGCAAACCTATACAACCTTCTAGCGACAGCACTCTTTTCTCCTTTTATACTGGATATATGTTACTAGCTGAGAAAGTTGTCGGTGCTTTGACTGCTAGCTGGGGAAGTAGGTAGAGCTTGTGACCATATTTCCTTACATCAGTGCCCTCCCCCCTCCTCCCTCCTATATTGGCCAATGGGAATTCTATAAGGATGACTGGGAGGAACTAATCCAAAAACCAGCGCACACATTGGGCTGCATTATGGAATGAGCCCTACAGCATGAATGGTATGTCTTTGATTCCTGACGTTTTGGGAGCTGGCAAAGATTTCTCTAGGTCTGCTAGTTTTACCTTATATGTTATGTTGGAATATAATTTCCCGCAATCATCACATTATTAGACTGGAAACATTTTAGGGCAGTGATAGAAATTGAGGCAAGCTGATGTCACTCACACTGCTTCTATACCTACACCTTGACCTGATGTCTAATGTCCAAGTCAGTGGGGACTGAAGATGATGAGCAGCAGGGACATAAGTATGGCAGTGTGAAAGAAGCTGCTGTCACTTCTACATGACCGCTATTGAAGCAGGACATCAATAGGAGACAGTGGTGAAAGATGCTGCGATGAGTGAACGCAGCGGTGCCTTTGACACTTCATTTCAAGTTGGAAAATGGGTGGGTATGACAGCAGCTCCACTCCCCTGGTGACAATATGTTTACGAATTCCCATTGCTTGCTTGCAGACTTCAACGAATTGTCAAGGGAAGAAAAAAAATAAAACAAAACGCAGAAAATAGTTGGACCAATTTACTCCCATTTCATGTTTGGTGAAAGCTGAGTCACAGTGGTCTTCATGCAAGACAAAAAAAGGGGAGGGGGTGGGAGCGCATGTGAAGAAAGACCAGGGATTTTTTTACTCACAGTGGTCTTCATGGAAGATAAGCAATACTTTCAACATAGAAAGAAGGCCAAGCAACTCTTGTAAAGTTTTCACTTTATGAATTTTTAAATGTTATTTGGTTTTATAGAGTAGGATAAAAGGATTTATTCAGTTCCATAGAATGCCTGGGATGTGCTAATTTACCATTTATGAGTCCTTGACCATTGGAAATTTGCACATTAGATTAGATAATCGGGGATATGCCCATAATTCCAGTAGCCCACACAAATGTGTATGGTGTGAATATTTACAGACCCAAGCTCCATGCAGATAGTCATAAGGCCTATGAATTGTGTTCATTGTTGAAGAGTATAGGATAAGGACCCACAAAAGTTACAACTTCTAAGATTGCAGATTTTTCTCATAGTGTCAATAAGTTTGTATCGATTTCATCTCATTTGCACCAAGCTTATTGGTTTATTTTTAATTGAAGCTAAATATTTTTACCTTGGAATGTTTCATAACTGTACTTTGATTAAATGTAGTCTGTTTGAAATCCATTAGCAGCTCTATATCTCAGCATGTAATTTTAATCCTATTTTAATAAACCTCTTTTATACATGGAGCCATGCCCAGCTGGATTTATAAGGTATATTTAAAGAAATCCACCAGTCAAGCAGTTGTGGCATATCCAAAGAATAGGAAATAAATATTAATATGGACATCATGGTGGCTCAGTGTTTCTGTGGTCCTTAATAAGTTAAAGACAACATTTGCATAGGATCTTTTACTTGGGTGCTCTTTTTTTTTTTTTTTTTTAACCATTATATTTTTATTGAATGAATTTCAGACAAAATTACAATAAATGCACAAATCCATTATTGATCACCACAAAAGTAATCACAACAAAAGACTAACATCAAAAATAAGAAATAAATCCGGAAAATAAAATCACGCAGTCTGGGGAATTAGGAGTAGGAAAGGACAAGGAGGGGGGGGTCGTAGGAAAATAAGATAAACAAATATCCTAGCAATACAATATGGCTCGCTAAAGTATCTTGAGAAGATAATCATCCGGTGACCTGAACAACATTATGGGCAGATTGTACCCAGGGATCCCACCAAATCAATACTTTGTTCCGTTTGGTGAGGTCATGAGCTAAGAGAAGTTCATACTGAAAGTGTAAATTAATGCGATTGATTCATTCCATCATAGATGGAAGGCTCGAAGACTTCCACTTAGAAGCCACACACATTCTTGCTGCTACCAGGGTATTAGTGACAATTGAGCGAAGAGGCCTGGGGATCAGATCGAGGCCTAATCCCAGTAGGGCAACTGGAGACTCCAGTATCAAAGGCATTCCTGTGAGAGTGCCTAGCAACTTCTCAACTTCGACCCAGAAGGGCTTAATAACAGGACACTCCCACCAGATGTGGGCGGGGGACCCCACACAGGGGCAACCCCGCCAACAGTGCCGGGAATTGGAGTGGCCCCTGTCCCCAAACCTGGCTACACGGTCCGGCGTCAGATACCAGTGGAGTTGGAGCTTCTTAGCCTGCTCTAGATGGTTTATACAAGATGAGTAAAGAGATGCATGAGAGGCTGCTTTCTGCCAAGCCTCCAAGGGAGCAGTAAATCCCAATTCCCCCTCCCACCTGGTCATGTAAGAGAGTTTCTGCCTAGAGTGTAAATTCAAAAGAGCCTTATAGATGATAGAGACCCTCCCAGAGCAAGTACCCTTTGATTTAAAGAAAGCCTGCAAAGAGCCAATAAAGATTTCTTGGGGCGTACCAGGCAGGGAGACAGAGGCCAGGAAATGCCGCAATTGTAAGTATTTAAAAAAGTCGTTTTTGGGAATGTCGAAATCTTCCACCAACGCAGAGAAAGACCTCAAAACACCCCCCTCCATAATTTGATTCAGCAGGAGAATACCCTTTAGTTTCCAAATTCGGAGGTTCAGGAGCCCAACAGATTGCTCCACTGCATCTAGAGAAATATATCTGTATAGAAAGGGCAGTAATTCTCTACTCTCTTTGGCCCAAATACTCAGCAAGGCTCTCATCGAGGAGAGGCCATTTGGTACCTGAGAACACTTCATCAGGTTAATTTCCAGCAAAAGCCAGGTAGACTGTTTTGGGGCAAAAAAGGCTTCAATCTGGAGCGACAGGGAAGTCTGCTCCTGTGACCACCAATTTCTAGCTGCCTCCAAGTGAACTGCTTTATAATAAGAGTGGACGTCTGGGACCCCCAGCCCCCCCACCGAGGAATGCAGGGTGAGAATCCTACTCGCTACCCGATGTGGCTTACCCTGCCATATAAAACGTCCCAAGGTCGCCTGAAACGCCCGCAGGAACTTGCCCAGGAAAAGGAGGGGGAGACATCTCAATAAATAAAGAATCTTAGGGAGGTATGTCATTTTAATAATTTGGATTCTGGCCATCCACGATAGGAACAGGCCAGAATGACTTTCCAAATCTTTTTGCACATTTTTGAGCAAAGACTCATAGTTATGTCGTACTATTTTATTCAGTTTGGTTATGTGTAGTCCCAGATAAGTGAATCCCTCCTCCGCCCAGGCAAATGAGAACTGCCCCTGATGATCCTCTGATCAGATTCTGTGATATTAATTGGGTAGAAAGAAGATTTAGTCATATTTAATTTGTAATAGGATGCACGGGAGAATTCTTCCAGGACTTTTAAAATTCTTGGAATCGTGGAGGGGAGGCATGAGCACATGAAAACCACATCATCGGCATAAAGCCCAATCTTATGTTCCACGGGTCCTACCTCCACCCCCCGAATTCCCGGGTCCCCCCTCACCATCGCGGCCAGGGGTTCCATAACCAGGGCAAAAATCAACGGGGAGAGGGGGCACCCCTGACTGGTTCCATTGGAAATATCAAATATTGAAGACAGAAATCCCGATGCCTTGACCGAAGCGCAGGGAGAGGAGTAAAGAGCCAAAATGGCTCTTTGGAAATCACCTACTACTCCAAATCTTTGGAGAACCTCTCGAAGGTACCCCCAATGCACCCTGTCAAACGCTTTTTCTGCATCAAGGGACAGGAATACACCGGGAGCCCCCCTCCTCTCCATGATCTCCATCAAGTCCACCAGTCTCCTCGTTCCATCACTGGCCTGCCTCCCTGGGACAAACCCCACCTGCTCCAACCCTACCAGGGCGGGTAATACTTCTCCAAATCTGTTAGCGAGAAGTTTAGCATACAACTTGACATCACAATTTAGTAACGCAATTGGGCGAAAATTGCCCGGGGAGTCAGGTGTTTTGCCAGGCTTGGGGAGAGTGGTTATAATTGCTTCCAGACCCTCTCGTCTAATACTCCCCACCCTTCTCCAAAAGTTAAAGAGGTCCAGCAGAGGTCTAGTCAAAAGTTGTGAAAAACTGGAATAGTACTGGAATGAAAACCCGTCAGGTCCCGGAGCAGAACGTTTTTTGGAAGAAACAATAACCCCTAGAATCTCCTGTTCAGTGAAGGGAGCGTTGAGAGACCTAAGTTGTTCCTCTGAAAGGGCAGGAAGCCTAGCTTTATCTAAGAAAGTCCTAATAGAGTCTGAAGATGGTTGAGGCACTGAGTCAGAGTCCCGTAAGTTATACAAGGAGCAGTAGTAAGACCCGAATTCGTTTGCTATTGCAGTAGGGTTGCGTACCGTTGTGCCATCTCCTCTGCGTAAAAAGGGGATTTTTGCCTGAAGTTCTCTTTTTTTTTTTACTCTCCTGGCTAGCAGCGTTCCGGCCCTGTCTCCCATGCCATAGAAACTCGCCCCAGACTTCTTAAGATGATGCTTCGCCCGTAAAAGGAACAGAGCTCTGAGCTCACGTCTGGCCCTCAATAAGTCAGGGAGTTGTACAGTCAACCTCGATTGTTTCTGTAGGATTTCCAGTTGTTTAATTTTATCCAGGAGTGTGATCAACTTTTTGTCATGTTCCCTTTTAGCTATAGCTGCCATTTTCAGAAGCAAACCTCTGAGGACTGCCTTATGGGCAAACCACAAGGTATCCGGGGGCATATCAGGTGTGGCATTTTCTTTGAAGTAAAGTTTAATGGCCTCAGAGATTTGATCAACGTTAGGGGGGGAAGTCAGGAGATAAGTGTTTATTTTCCAATAGGCTGGAGGCAGGGCCGGTTTTAGGCAAAGTGGGGCCCTAGGCAAAAGGTTAAAGTGGGCCCTAAATGCTCAGGCCACTTTCACATCTAACGCTTTGCTGCATTTTGCTCAATTTGCATTTCCATGCGTTTTTACCGCAAAAACGCATCAAAACGCATGCGTTTTTGTTCCCATTGATTTTAATGGAAACACATGCAAAAACGCATGTAAAAACGCATGTGCGTTTTCAAAAACAGAAAACGCATGCGTTTTTGCCAACGCTGCCCAAAACATCGGGGAAGACGTTTTGTGCTGCGTTCGCAAAAATGCATGCGTTTTGCGTTTTTGAAAACGCACATGCGTTTTGCATGCGTTTTTACATGCGTTCCCATTGAAATCAATGGGGGAAAAAACGCTAGCGTTTTTAATGCGTTTTTAGCGGTAAAAACGGCTAGAAAGGCAAATTTAGCAAAACGCACACGAACCTTAGATGTGGAACAGGCCGTAGTTATATGGTAAGAGTGGCTTCATAAGTTGATTATCTAGGTCAGAATAAGAACATACTGAACATCATTTTTATTTCAATCATAAAAAAACAAAACAGAAATTTGTAAAAAAAAAAAAATATATATTTTTTTTATTTTCCGAGACCCATGATGTTTTAATTTTTGAAGACACATAGATATGTGAGGGCTTACTTTATGTGCCCTGGGGCTGACATTTTTACTGATACCATTTTGAGTCAGATACAACATTTTGATCGCCTTTTATTGCATTTTATTGTAACAACGTGGTGGCCTTAAAAACATAATTCTGGCGTTTTTATTTTTTTCCCATTACGCCATTTACCAATTGGATTAATTTACTTCATATATTGATAGCTTAGATTCTTACGAATGCAGCGATACCAAATATGTGTATTTTTAAATTTTTTTCACTGTTTTATTGCTATTTTCAGTTCAGCTCCTTTGGGGGCCCCTAAGAGAGTGGGGGCCCTAGACAACTGCCCAGTCTGCCCCCCCCTAACGCCGGCCCTGGCTGGAGGGCGAGTTGCGGCAGAGTCGGCTATCCTGAGTGAGACCGGGGCATGATCAGACCACGTGATGGATCCTATGCTTGAATCCAAGCATTTCTGCAGCACGGGGTCATCAATCAGGAAGTAGTCGAGTCTGCTTTGTGACTTGTGACGATGGGAGTAGAAAGTATAGTCCCTTTCGTCAGAGTGCATATATCTCCACACATCATGCAGATGGTGCGTAGAGACTACAAGCCCCAGCTCTGATCGGTATAGAGATGACTTCGAGCAGTCTAGTTGTTTGTCCATCGGTATGTTGAAGTCACCTGCTATAATCCTGCTACCCCTCGCCACAGAAACAACTTTAGATAAAAAAGACCTCATGACCAGTATTCGGCCCATAGATAGAGACAAGTGTAAAGGGCTTGTCGTTAATAAGACATATCACAATGACGTATCTGCCCTCCGGGTCAGATACCTCCTTGATCAATTTAAATGTGACCAGTCTGTGGATCAGAATGGCCACCCCAGCTTTTTTAGCGCCCCCCCCCTGCTAGGAATTGTGTTGGGTAGAGGGCTGAGGCCAGTCTGGGGTGATCTTTCCCCAGCAGGTAAGTCTCTTGTAAAAAGACTACATCATTTTGTGTTTTTTTCAGATGTTGCCAGAGAATTGTTCTCTTACAGGGAGCATTAAGGCCATTTACATTAAATGAAACCATAGAGATACTCATTTTCGTTAATTGTCCAAACCTTAGATTGTTCTAGGACCTTACAAAGCTAATAAAGACACTACTCTCAGCTGAGCCGGAATCTGTACTGCAGCAAGATAAGGTCGCAAATTCAAAATTTAAGAGAGGGGAGGAAAGGAGAGGCTAGGACAGGGGTAAAAGGAAAAGGGTGAAAAAGGGTGAATACAATTAACCAACTATATAAAAAAAAAACAAATACGTATACCCAGAAACTAAAAAGCAATACGAAAGTATAAGTATGAGCCAGTCTCCCTCCCACAAGCAGGACGGGACTGGGTGTGGGGGAGATTTTATGTGAGCTTATCAGATCTCTCCACCTCAGCCGAGGCGGGAGGTAGTCACTTCGGTGGTAATGTGACTTACTGCTCACAATCCCACAGCCTAAACAACCGGAAACTTAGGCCGGGAAAACATATTGACCGACATCAGTACGACCCATAGTGCATGTTAGAGTTCATTCCCCAGCCCCCTGAGGATTGGGCGGGCTATCAGGATTTTCTCGCTGGTTCTTGGTGGCAGCCGATGGAGAAGCAGGGGGACGCTGTAAGTTCCAGACTCCAAGCGCCATCTTGAGCTTGGAGGGAGATGTAAAAACGTGCCTGTTGCCCTTATATCTAAAGGAAACGTTTACTGGGGAGCCCCAGGAATATTGTATGCCCCTGTCCCAGAGTACCTTGCAGTGGGGGGCAAAATCTCTGCGTCTTGCCAGAATTCCTTGGCAGAGGTCTGGGTAGGCCTGCCATCCCTTGTATGTCCCAGAGTCCAGAGGATGCTGTCTCAGCTTCTGAAGGACCATGTCTCTAGGTCTGGGAGAGCCCAGACACACCAGGACATCTCTGGGCAAATCTTGCCTGATGTTAGGGGGTCTTGGAAGTCTATAGGTTTTATCTGGTAGAAGCTCAGAGACTGGAACATCCGGTAGTAAGAAACAGAGGAATGAATGTACCGTTCCTTTAATATCCTCCTCTCCGTCAGTTTCTGGGATACCTCTGAGTTTTAGATTATTTTTCCTCAGTTTATCTTCCAGATCCCAGGTTACCGCTCTCATATCTTTAATATACTGCTCCACACCCTGGTAACTATCAGCCAGCTCATTGTGAGCTGTGGCAAACTCCGCTATTTTGGATTCAAGGTGGTGTGTACGCTCTCCCATAGCAGCAATATCGTCTCTTAGCTCTCTTATGCTGTCTTTAATGTCTGCCTTTAAGGATTTGTGCAGGGACTCAAGCAGGCCCCTCAGGGATCCCAATGTAATCGGGGTATTGTTATCATCTAATTCTCCTCCCGACCTCGGGCTGTTAGAGGCCCGGGCAGAGTGAGGAGAGCGCACCACTGGGGACTCAGCCGGCGCCATCTTAGAGCGGGCTGCCGGAGCGGGACCCGATGAGAAAAAGTCTGTTACCTTAGGCGGCCGTTCCTTGCTTCGGAGCGAATGTCTTGGCATTCTGACGTTCCCCTCAGTGAGCTGCAGCAGGAGCTTCTGTCTGAAAATCGTTAGGGAGGCTGGAAGCGAGTATAATCACCGTTTTTCTGGGCGCTGATGCCGGAGCTCCGGTGTTAAGCGTCCTGCATGGATTAATCCAGGACACGCCCCCGCTACTTTGGTGCATCTTGATACTTGTCTTTTTCTCCTTTACTCCTATAATCTACTGCTCAATTAAGGGTAGTGAGTGATTACAATATCTTGCAAAGTGCTCTAGAATCTGTTGCTGCTTTGTAAGTAACAGAGTTTGAAGGAAGATCCTTTCATAGTGTTCTATTACCTTGTAATAATTTCAGATACAGGTCACTTTAGGATCTTTTTATTTCATTTTTATTGAAAGGAAGTTGTCACCATGTGAAAAATACTAAATTTTTGCTCTTATTTCTCTTCTCTTTGAGGGAATACAGTGTAACGATTGGCCTTGTGGTGAGGAGTACTGAGAATAGGGACTGTTTGTCACTTTTCTGGGTAGGGGCAATAATTTATTTAGAGCACAAGAATGGGAAGCGATTTTTATTCAGGTTGCGTTATAAGTACATTATTATTAGGGTGTTGAGGGTCTCGTTCAATCACAACTCCATCAGTCACTCCTAATTGGTATATTTAGGCAAATTACGCACGTCTGCGTTATCGCAAGTAAATGATACGGACACCAGAGCCGTCTCAAGCCTTACTCATGCCTTCGCCGTATAAGCACTGCGCAGACGTTTATTAAACACACATTTTTGTACAGAAAGCAAGAGGCGTGTTAGAATTCTGGAACTTTCTACAAATAATCATCTCCTAATTGGTCAATCCTTATCAAATATTCAAATATCTGAATTCCTTTCTTAATAAACTGCATGGAGCGTGGGCGCCATCTAGTGTTAGTGATTAGATCTTCGTTCTTCTGTTAAATTCATCCTTCCTCCTGCTGAGTCCATCCTTCTTCTTGACATGGTGCCATCTCTGGGCTCCTGGCATGTAGGACATCTCAGGTTTCTTCTGATACTCCTTGACACAGCATCCAAAAGACATCTTATCTCCTCAGTTCTCATTCATCCAAACACAACAGTATCTTCTTTGCAGCAGACAGATATATCTATTGAATATTAGGTTAAAGGAAAAACTTATTGTTTCTAGAACATTAGTAAAATATAAAATATAAAAGTATATATAGAAAATATAAGTCAGTGGAAAAGCGTCCTCAACAAGGCACTGTGTCAGGATGGGCAGCAGAAGACTGTGGGGATGAGCAATAGTGTTGGAACCAGATGAAGAAAAGGATGAGATGAACATCAGAGGAGATGTCGCCTATAACATCCCTGGATCCAAGGGTGCACTTTCACTTGTCAATTGCTGCACTTAAATGAGCACTGACCGGCTTAATGAAGCCGATTGGCAGTCGTTTATTAGCCTGGTTAAACCAACCTATTGCACTTTCATGTCCACAAAGTGATCCTTTAAAGGGGTTGTCCAATCTAAAATGACAAGTCTGCAATCACTTTATGTGATTCCCTGTAAAAATGATTTAATCTGATAAACTAATGTATTTCTCATGACTTGGAACCATTTTAGAAAGGCTAATGATTATTACTGAATTATATTCGTTTGCACTCTAAATGCACCTTAAAGAGTAATCAAACTTTTGGGGTTCTTTCTATGTTTCACGCACATTAATTTTGAGCAGATCACCACACCAATCACTTAAAAGACGTTTTAAAAGTGTGCCACTCAGTTGACAGGAGCACGCACACACAAAGTGGAGTGCAGATGCAGTAGAAAATTATAAGCTCCTTTCTCCTAAACTGCATACTTCTAAATGTTTTTTTGAGCAATTGGTGGGGGTCTCGGAACCTGAACCTCTACGATCTTCTCAAAATAAAACAGCCTAAAACATCTAAAAATAAAATCTAAAATTGAAGTTACTATTCAAATATTTAAAAGAGCTACTCCTGGTGTCTTACCAATACTGTAGTTCCTGTATGGTCGCAGTCTGATGATACCTGGTAACATCAACTCCCATAATCTCCTTACCATTTTTAGGGTCATATTGGGAGTTTATATTACTCTCTTATATAGTGCTAATAATTCCACAGCACTTTACAGACGTGATTATCTCTGTCTTTTTGAGTAATTGGGTGATTTTGAGTAAAGCCAATTTTGCTACTTAGAACCCATTATAGGTTTTCTTCTTGTATATGGCAAGGGTTGATATGAAATTGCAATTACCGTAATTGCTGTTTTAAGATTGTGATGTATTCATGTATTGATTGTTACTGGAGTGATGTATTCATGTACTGATGGTTCCTGGGGTTATGTATTTATGTATTGATAGTAACTGGGGTGGTGTATTCATGTACTGATGGTGGTTCTGATCCTTAATTTTTCAGATCCTTCATTTGTCAGACTTGATAATAGATTGCTATAGGATCAGTGTTCTGTCTGTTGTACAAGGACAACACCGAGAATAAAAATACAGTAGTCTTGACGAGGTCATATAAAGTATCAGTATAAATGTTAGACTAAAGCCCCTTGCAATTTAGAAAGTTGTTGGCCAAATGATGGTTCAGCCTGCAGCTATCTCACACAAGTGTCCCATGCACAGGAATGATCGCTTCTCTGATTTCTTCTGTGTTCTCTGAGAGAACCATCATTGAGATTTCTGGTGGTGGCCTATCTCTAAAGGCCCCGTTACATGTCACAACGTTGATACGATATCACTAACGATCTAGAGGGCGCGCGGTCGTTAGGACATCTTTTTGGCATCGTTGGTGAGATGTCACATGTGTAGATATCGTGGTCGACGCACCATCGATGTAGTGAGCAGGTATCGTTCGTACAACATGTTCTCAAATCTGCGATCAACGATCCAGCGATTTATCGTAATCAAATCTCGGTGTTACAGGAACGGCCTCCTAACGATGTTGTTTGTACGACTCCAAACCTGTGATGTTTGAGCGATATCGTTAAGGATATCGTGCCTAGTAACAGGGCCTTTAGACAACAAAAGGATAAGTAGTTGGATAGTAGACGTGTCACATCTAGAGATGTTCTGGTTCGGCAGACCAGACTGGACTTAAAAAAAAGGCCAGGTTTGGGATCGGACTTAACCCAAACCTGAGCCCGAACCCCGAACCTGGACTGTAAAGTTATAAAATAGCGGCCAGGGACCTGGGGCCGTGTAAATAAGCAAAACATTGATTAAAGATCAGGTCATACTTAACAAGGACCACTTGCTTGTGCCTGTTATGCCGCTATGATCCGTAATGCAGCAGCGGAGTCTCTCAGTGATTTAGCACGTGACATCAATACTCTCCATAGCAGTCAGTGTGATCCCAGAGACTGCAGCGAGAGGACATTTATTCTATTGCTGTAGTCTCTGGATGTAGCAGAGCCAGGATCGAGTGCTAACTATGGGTCTCACCACGCTGAGAACTCCAGCCCCCAACTGCCTGTTTTTTACCTTGGCTGGCAATCAAAATAGGGCAAAGCTCACACATTTTTTTATTTATTCAAATAATTAAAAAAAATAAAATAATGAGCTCCTCTGTGTTTTTGATTGCCAGCCAAGGTAAACTCTGGCAGCTGGGAATGGCAGCCTGTAGCTGTCCGCTTTATCTGCACTGAGAATCAAAAATACAGCAAAGCCTTGTAGAATATCGTTTAAAAGCAGAGTGGCTCTCAAGCTGTGTTATTCACTGCTCACCTTATCGGGTGCCGCACTGCGCATTTTGAAGCTGACAGCGCGGCGCGGGTGTAAATACGTCACCCGGCGCCGGGAATGACGCGGATCGCGTCATACAGCCCCACACTGAAGCCCGGCCGGAATAGGAGAGCGGGGAGGCGCGCAGGGAGGTGCGAATTTGAATCTGTGATGTAGATATGAAGAAGAGGGACAGCCTGGATGAGTGACTATGAATAGCATAGTCACTCATTATCATCAGTAATGAGGTACTATAATAACGTTTTTATTCACTTTGACTATGTGCATTTAGGAGCTAAAAGGAGTGTAGGGAAAGTGTTAATATGCTCTAGGGACAGCTTTTAATAGGTTTAGAGGTGTTTTGGGGGTGACAGGATCCCTTTAACTTCACCATTCACAAAAAAGTTTCCCTCATCACTCATCTGAAGGCAATTGTCTATGCTGTGAAGATACATGATGTGCAGCATCTGAAACAACGGATACTGGAAGCCTGTGCTAGCATTTCTTCTGCGGTGTTGCTATCAGTGTGTCAAGATTGGGAGAAGAGGGTGGCATTGACAATCCAACACAATGGGGAGCACTTTGAACACATTTTATAAGTGGTCATAAACTTGTAAATAACTCTTGAAAGAATAAAGTTACGTTAAAACCAAGCCACCATTGTTTTTCTTATGAAGTTCTCTAAGTTTGATGTGTCGCGTGACCCTCTTTCCATTGAAAAAAATAAAGTTGGATCCAAAATGGCCAACTTCAAAATTGCCGCCATGGTCACCACCCATCTGGAAAAGTTTTCCCCCTCCCACATACTAATGTGTCACAAACAGGAAGTTGATATCACCAAGCATTCCCATTTTATTTAGGTGCATCCATATACAGTTCCTTGTGAAAGTATTTGGCCCCCTTGAACTTTTCAACCTTTTGCCACATTTCAGGCTTCAAACATAAAGATATTAATTCAAATTTTTTTGTGAAGAATCAACGACAAGTGGGACACAATTGTGAAGTGGAACGAAATTTATTTGATATTTTAAACTTTTTTAACAAATAAAAAACTGAAAAGTGGGGCGTGCAATATTATTCGGCCCCCTTGAGTTAATACTTTGTAGCGCCACTTTTGCTGTGATTACAGCTGCAAGTCACTTGGGGTATGTTTCTATCAGTTTTGCACATCAAGAGACTGAAATTCTTGCCCATTCTTCCTTGCAAAACAACTGGAGCTCCGTGAGGTTGGATGGTGAGCATTTGTGAACAGCAGTTTTCAGCTCTTTCCACAGATTCTCGATTGGATTCAGGTCTGGACTTTGACTTGGCCATTCTAACACCTGGATACATTTATTTTTGAACCATTTCATTGTAGATTTTGCTTTATGTTTGGGATCATTGTCTTCTTGTAAGATAAATCTCTTTCCCAGTCTCAGGTCTTTTGCAGACTCCAACAGGTTTTCTTCCAGAATGGTCCTGTATTTGGCTGCGTCCATCTTCCCATCAATTTTAACCACCTTCCCTGTCCCTGCTGAAGAAAAGCAGGCCCAAACCATGATGCTGCCACCACCATGTTTGACAGTGGGGATGGTGTTTTGAGGGTGATGAGCTGTGTTGCTTTTACGCCAAACATATCGTTTTGCATTGTGGCCAAAAAGTTTGATTTTGGTTTCATGTGATCAGAGCACCTTATTCCACATGTTTGGTGTGTGTGTCTCAGGTGGCTTGTAGCAAGCTTCAAACGAGACTTTTTATGGATAACTTTGAGAAATGGCTTTCTTCTTGCCACTCTTCCATAAAGGCCAGATTTGTGCAGTGTATGACTGATTGTTGTCCTATGGACAAACTCTCCCACCTCAGCTGTAGATCTCTGCAGTTCATCCAGAGTGATCATGGGCCTTTTGGCTGCATCTCTGATCAGTCTTCTCCTTGTTGGAGATGAAAGTTTAGAGGGACGGACGGGTCTTGGTAGATTTGCAGTGGTCTGATACTCCTTCCATTTCAATATGATTGCTTGCACAGTGCTCCTTAAGATGTTTAAAACTTGGGAAATCTTTTTGTATCCATATCCAGCTTTAAACTTCGCCACAACAGTATCTCAGACCTGCCTGGTATGTTCCTTGGCCTTCATGATGCTCTCACACTTGAAACAGAACTCTGAGACTATCACAGAGCAGGTGTATTTATACGGAGACTTGATTACACACAGGTGGATTCTATTTATCATTACCAGTCATTTAGGACAACATTGGATCATTCAGAGATCCTCACTGAACTGGAGTGAGTTTGCTGCACTGAAAGTAAAGGGGCCGAATAATATTGCACGCCCCACTTTTCAGTTTCTTATTTGTTAAAAATATGCAATAAATTTCGTTCCACTTCACGATTGTGTCCCACTTGTTGTTGATTCTTCACAAAAAAATTAGAATTTATATCTTTGTGTTTGAAGCCTGAAATGTGGCAAAAGGTTGAAAAGTTCAAGGGGGCCAAATACTGTTACAAGGCACTGTAAATGGCCCACCCTGTATTGGGACATTCGTACATACTTACGCATATGCATACATATACTCAGTTTTATATATTAGATATAGAAGGATAAGAGGCTGCATTCAGCTATATGGAGGTCTATAGGACTGCATTATGCCATATGGAGGTCTAGAAATTGGCATTATACTATAAAGATAGTCATGCCCTTTAGGCTATGTAGAGTGGGCATAGTTATGTGAAGTGGGCGTAGCTACGCTGAGTGAGTGTGGCTATGTGGAGAGGTGTGGTAATGCTGAGGCAGTGTGGTTATGTGGAGTGGGCAGGGCTTGATACATATATATACACATACTTTCTCAGCTTTATATATTAGATATACACTATATATACAGCACTCCCTTATATATACACAGAATCCACATATATAATACAGCACTCCCACATCTATACAGCACTCTCCATATACATATACAGCACCCAGATACATATACACATCAACCCCATATATTTATATATACACAGCTCCTCTATATATGTACATCACTATATACATATATATATATATATATATATATATATATATATATATATACTGTATATATACAGCACCCTAATATACTGAACCACCATATATATATACACATCACCCTATTTATATATACAGCACGCCATATATATATATATATATATATATATATATATATATATACAAAATAATACACAAAATAAAGGACTGCAGCACTCTTCTTTGTGAAACAACCGCCTTTATTCGGCCATCAGGTGGGTGGTGACAACGTTTCGGGATCCTGTCCCTTTCTCTAGCTAGGCTAGAGAAAGGGACAGGATCCCGAAACGTTGTCACCACCCACCTGATGGCCGAATAAAGGCGGTTGTTTCACAAAGAAGAGTGCTGCAGTCCTTTATTTTGTATACTTATACAGCAAGGAGGAGAGGAGCTGTGACTGCTGAGCACCAAGGGGAGCTGTGCTGCACCAATATACTAATCTATATATATATATATACTAGCTGTGAGGCCCGATGCAAATGCATCGGGATTCTAGAACGTGCATTAATTTGATTATAGTAGATAGCTATTTTTTATTTTATTATTTATTTTGTTTTGTTTTTTTACTATTTTTATTATTATTAAATTTATTTATTATTTGTTATTTTAAGTGAATTTATTTATATTAAAATTATTTTATTTGATTTAAAAACCGCATCTGCGGCGCGGTTGCGGTAATCCCCATAGAAAGTATAGGGGGACTTGCGGCAGGTGCGGCAAAACCGCACTTGCCGCACCTGCCGCAAGTCCCCCTATACTTTCTATGGGGATTACCGCAACCGCGCCGCAACTTGCACTTGCGGCGCGGTTGCGGTAATCCTTATGGGGATTACCGCAACCGCGCCGCAAGTGCTCGCACTCAGCCAGCGACTCGCAATGCGGCGCGGTTGCGGTAATCCTTATGGGGATTACCACAACCGCGCCGCAAGTGCTCGCACTCAGCCAGCGACTCGCAATGCGGCGCGGTTGCGGTAATCCTTATGGGGATTACCACAACCGCGCCGCAAGTGCTCGCACTCAGCCAGCGACTCGCTGCTGCACCTGCCGCAAGTCCCCCTATACTTTGTATGGGGATTACCGCAAGCGCGGCGCGGCTCAGGCAGCGACTCGCAATGGCCTCGCGGCCATTGCTCGCGCTACCTGACCGGTAAATCGTTAACTTTGAGGCCGAGCCTCTGGTTCGATTTTCGGCCAGCGACTCGCAATGGCCGCTTCGCGGCCATTGCTCGTACTCAGCCTGCGCGAGCAATGGCCTCGCGGCCATTGCTCGCGCAGGCCAGCGACTCGCATTGGCCGCTACGCGGCCAATGCTTCGCCGTGGTGACGTCACAGTGTGACATATCCACGGTCTACTCGGGGTCCGACACGGAAGTGCCTACGGCAATTATATAGTAGATATATATATATATATATATATATATATATACAGTTCCCCCATATATCAAAGCACACCCCTTATATATATACAGTATCCCCATATATACACAGCACTCTCATATTCCTCTCATATTATAATGCACTACAGTCTCCATCTCACTCACTGATTTTTTTTTATAAAAAGTAAATTCTCACCTCTCTCCTTGGTCCTCACTGGCTGCTCCAATCTCTTCAGTGTGTTCTCCCTGCCTCTCTACACTGCTCAGCATAGGGGGACGCTCAGTGATGGATCATTGTTCCCCGCTGTGCTGAACCGTGCAGTCAGTGCACAGCGGCAGACAACAGTGGTGGGACCCAGGAGAATGCGACCACCAACAGAACGTCCGGGTCTATAGGAGTAAGAGTGGCAACTGCAGGGGGAATTTACTACCACCAGGTACCCCTGCGGATGCCGCCCGTCTGTCTATCAGCAGGGGGCTCCACCTGAGGTGAGCAGCTTAAGTCGCCTCATGGTAGGTGCGCCCCTGATTGTTTTCTGGATGAAATGGGCAATTTCTTATACTATAACCTGTACATATAATACCCTTAGACTGTTAACCGAATACACTGATATCAGCAAGTTTGGCTATTATTAGTCTGGTTTGTAGGAGGGGCCTTTCTATCTAAATGGTATGGGCACTTTTAGTCTGACTTAGGGGAAGTCACCACTCAGTGCCTAGGGCAGCATGGACACCAAATACAGCCACGTGGGCACAGTTGAAATTTTGCTAGTTTCTATTTTCATACTATGTGGGAAATGGCCACTAGGTGGTGGCATAGGAGTAATTTCTGGAAACTGTTTTGAAAAGCTCATGCTGCTTTTACAATAAAATACCATCTTCAATTACATTCTTCGAAGGAAATGATCAGAGGTCCTGACTTGGCTTTACCACTTTTCCATGATAGCAGCACTTGAAAATACTTTATATAAATGATATTAAAATGAAAAAGAATATTCAGTTTAGCGGAGAAATTCTACAAACTACATATATTTTTCTCAGATGAACACAGCAACTCCTTGTATTATATCATATGATCTGCTTTTACTCTTGTGTTGCAGGTGAATGAGTGTTCTGATCATGATCATTTTCATTCTATGAATTTCACTGCAGAAGTTGCCATTTTCTAATTGAAAAGTATGGTACTATTAATTATAACCTCTTCCTGCTGCTGTTTTCTCCTTACTGACCAAATCAGATTTGTCAACTATGATGTGTCATTTTATGTTGAATATCTTTGGAATACTTCTACATACAGTTGTGCTCAAATTGTTAGTAGTGCGTTCAAAAGCATGAGTTAGGGGCCTTTCACATCAGCGTCCCTGCTGACGTACGACCATTAGGTGGCAAATTTACCGCATCTGCCGGATCTGCCGCCTAACGGCCGACTTGCGGCTAAAGTCTGGCAAGCCCCATGCATTGTCTATGGGGTCCGGTGTGGCAAGTGCAAATCGTCCGGAACAGGCACTTGCGGCTGCAAAAAAATAAAGCTGCAAGCAGCGTTTTTTTCACGGCAACAAGCGACGGATCTGCTGCATCCGTCAGAACTGCACTTGCCGCAGCAGACTGCAAGCCCCATAGACAATGCATGGGGCTTGCCGGATTCGGGCCACAAGATGCGGCGCCACCTGCTCGAACGGCCGCAAACATCAGCGAAACGCTGATGTGAAAGGGATCTTACAGGGAACCTGTCACTTCTTTGGGCATTCTAAATTCTGCCCACCAACTTTCACATGATGTAATTGGGGTTCTTGTAACCCCTCTACGTGCCCAGACGTCCCCCTGCATACTTCAGAAATGAAATTTTATTGTCTCCAGTGCTGCATCTTAAAAGGTCCGAGAGGTCTGCTCTCTGGTCTGGTGTATTTGGGCCCTCGCTACCCCCTGCCCACTGTTTCAAAATCGCCACCCCTCCTGTGGACAGCCACTGATTGACAGGCATACTCGCATCACCGCTCTCCTCCATTGAAGATACACAGTGCCCGAAATCTCACGAGATTTTGGGTACTATGTATCTTCAATGGAGGAGCATGGTGACCTGCTCCACTGCCCAGTCGTGAGAATATATATCAGATTAAGACGGCATCACCACAAGCGTAGGTGCTGGCAGAAAATAATAATATACTTACAGTAGGTTATCTGCCGTGACACTACTTTTTCATGATTAATGATAATGTGAATCAATGAGTGTCACTAGAAGCAAGAGGATCCATTGGATATAATGTAAGGTGAATTGCAGAAACTGCCTTATGCTAAATGTAATAAAACGGAGATCTTGGTTTTCAATAGTGATCACTAGAGCGTAAGCTTGGCATCCACTTACAAGGAGCCTCCACTGCCAAGTCCTATCACTAACCCTGATAAAATTGTGAATTGTGAACGGGTTTATATGCCCAAGGATAATTGGAAATAATGAATAGGTGTGTGTAGGGCCTTCACAATGGTGTCCAAGTGTGGATACCAAATTAAGGAATGTTGAAAGGGGAATAATTACAGTGGGAGCTCAGTCACAAATAAACAATATATATATCAGATTAAGACGGCATCACCACAAGCGTAGGTGCTGGCAGAAAATAATAATATACTTACAGTAGGTTATCTGCCGCGACACTACTTTTTCATGATTAATGATAATGTGAATCAATGAGTGTCACTAGAAGCAAGAGGATCCATTGGATATAATGTAAGGTGAATTGCAGAAACTGCCTTATGCTAAATGTAATAAAACGGAGATCTTGGTTTTCAATAGTGATCACTAGAGAGTAAGCTTGGCATCCACTTACAAGGAGCCTCCACTGCCAAGTCCTATCACTAACCCTGTGGTGATGCCGTCTTAATCTGATATATATATTGTTTATTTGTGACTGAGCTCCCACTGTAATTATTCCCCTTTCAACATTCCTTAATTTGGTATCCACACTTGGACACCATTGTGAAGGCCCTACACACACCTATTCATTATTTCCAATTATCCTTGGGCATATAAACCCGTTCACAATTCACAATTTTATCAGGGTTAGTGATAGGACTTGGCAGTGGAGGCTCCTTGTAAGTGGATGCCAAGCTTACTCTCTAGTGATCACTATTGAAAACCAAGATCTTCGTTTTATTACATTTAGCATAAGGCAGTTTCTGCAATTCACCTTACATTATATCCAATGGATCCTCTTGCTTCTAGTGACACTCATTGATTCACATTATCATTAATCATGAAAAAGTAGTGTCGCGGCAGATAACCTACTGTAAGTATATTATTATTTTCTGCCAGCACCTACGCTTGTGGTGATGCCGTCTTAATCTGATATATATATTGTTTATTTGTGACTGAGCTCCCACTGTAATTATTCCCCTTTCAACATTCCTTAATTTGGTATCCACACTTGGACACCATTGTGAAGGCCCTACACACACCTATTCATTATTTCCAATTATCCTTGGGCATATAAACCCGTTCACAATTCACAATTTTATCAGGGTTAGTGATAGGACTTGGCAGTGGAGGCTCCTTGTAAGTGGATGCCAAGCTTACTCTCTAGTGATCACTATTGAAAACCAAGATCTCCGTTTTATTACATTTAGCATAAGGCAGTTTCTGCAATTCACCTTACATTATATCCAATGGATCCTCTTGCTTCTAGTGACACTCATTGATTCACATTATCATTAATCATGAAAAAGTAGTGTCGCGGCAGATAACCTACAGTCGTGAGAATAGGCATCACCAGACCAGAGAGCAGACCTCCCGGACCTTTTAAGATGCAGCGTGGGAGACAATAAAAGTTAATTTCTCAGGTATGAGAGGGATGTCTGGGCACATACAGGGGTTACAAGAACCCCAATTACATAATGTTATAGCTGGCGGGCACAGTTTAGAATGCCCAAAGATGGTGACAGGTTCCCTTTAAGCTCAAAATCTTTAGACGTCTAACTTGGAACACCTGCAGTTAGCTTAGTTTGCCATAAATAATCAATATAAAGAATCCATTATCTCCATTCTTCTGTAATCTTTTGTATCTGAGTCGGTCGACAGGGTAGGGGGTACTCGGATACCGGGACAGGTGGTTACTTCAGTGGGGTTCACGGCTGGTCGGTTCCCGGTTCCATGCCCTAGACCCTCAATGATGGGTGTGGGTGATGATGATGATAGGATTTGTAACGTGACACCATCTGTGGTACCTGGTAATAGGGTTACCAGCGCTGCGGACGGTCGCTGAGGTGATGGGAATGCAGCTTTAGTAGTACAGCTCCCCACAGGTGGAGCTTTGCCTCAGGGCAGCGGGGTGGATGAGGGGAGTAGTAGTCCTCACCTATGTGATACTGTAGAGGCCCTCTGGGCGACAGATGTAAGGAGATCAGACACCAGCTCAAATAGTTCTTTACTTGCACCAGATGAAATCGGTACAATCTGTACAGTTTGGGTTAACCGGATTTGGAAGCTTTTCAAGAGTCTGTCAGAGGTGTCCTTAGAATGGATCTCCTGGTCCTTTTCCTTCTTTGCCCTGATGGCCTTCTGTACTCCCACTTGTGAGTCTAGTCTCTAGTCCTTAGGGTCTGTTGCCTAAAGTCTCTTTACTTCTCAGAGTTGTGAACCCAGCTGTGGGACTGATGTTGGACTACTTGATGGGTGCTGTGGCTCCCTTATGTCAGGCCCACAGCCTGCCGGTCTGCGGTTAGGGATAGACCATTAACTAACTGCCTCGGTTCCGGTGTACCGGTGGTGACCTGGGTCTCCAGCTGGCTCCGACCAGTCCTGGAGTGACCCCCTTCTCCGTCTGGGTCACCTCTCTCCTAAGAGGTGCCCTCCTGTCACGGTTGCAGGGTCCCCTGCATCCGTCCTCTCTGCTGTCTTACACCGTCTGACTGACTAGTCTCCTAACTGTCACTCCTTGTCTCCTGCTCATCTAGGCTCCACCCCCTGGGACCTACTGAATATATGGTCCCCTGTACTAAGGTGGCCCACTGTATGGGTGTTGGGGTACAGACTCTGTAGGGTCCTCCATATCCACGGCTATGGAGGCACTACACCTTTTGTTTGGGGTGCAGTACCTCCCTGTGGCATCTTGCCATAGGGGCGCTACATATCAGCCACATTTATATTCTTTTGTGACCTATACAGCTCACACTCCAGATGCTGTTAAATCCACAGACAATTTGAAGCTTGTTTGGATGGAAGTCAGAGAAAACCTGGAGAAGGGCACAGAGTAGATAGACCTCGTCCAATAAAAAGAGGCACATGGATCAGACAAGCTTTGCTGTTTGGGATAATTTGGCCACATAGACCTTTTTTTATCATTGCCCCTATAGATCTAGTGCTGAGTGGTCATACAGACCTTTTTTTAAAATAACCCCCACAAACCATTTTTCTAACTCCTTCATCCTCGCCGATTTTCCATTTTTCCAGTTTTTGTTTCCCCCCTCTTTTTCCAAGAGCCGTAACCTTGTTATTTTTCCGTCAATATAGCCACATGAGAATGAAGGAGAAAAATTTTAATCCAGCTCAAAACATGTGGCTTAATTTTTTCTTTTTAATGAAGTTCAAAGTGGCGCATTACAGAAATATCAGTGCATGGTGAACGTTCTCCATGTCAACGCGTTTCAAATGTGCTGGCGTTCTTAGTGGTGACAAAGGAAGTAGATGTACAAACTTATTTAAATAGGGACATTTGAAGGTGATACAAATGTGTAATTAGTCCCATTCATGCAGAAATGCTTTCAAGTTAAATAATCCATCAACCCCTACAGCTAATACAAACATATAAACCTTGACAGCTAAACATTAAATAATTCAGGAAAGAAAGAAATGTGGTCAGATGGAGTGCTAGGCACAAGGGAGAGGAGCAAAGACAGTTTAGTGATTAAACATTTCACAATGCGTTTCAACGACAGGATACCACCTTCAGTATAACAAGTGGGGCATAGATATACTGGAGAAACAAAGTATACCCATACCCAGAATTCTAATGAGTATACTTCTTGTTCTTCCAGTATATCAATGTCCCATTTGTAATACCCCCTCATACCTGATGAAGGCGGTATCCTACCGTTGAAACGCGTTGTGAAATGTTTACCAAAGGCCTGTATCACCAAACTCTCTGTTCTCCTCTCACATGTGCCTAGCACTCCATCTGACCGCACCGTATTACAATCTCTCTCTGAGAGCGGCTGGAGCAGCAGGGGCACAGAGAGTCTAGGAGCTGCAGGACCTGACGTGACATCAACTGGTCACATGATCATTGCATATCCACATCCCACAGCTCGGTGGCTCCGTCCTGATTTCCGGTCTTGTGCAGGAGTGCACAGTCTGGCCAGGTGAGCCCTCTACATTGGCTTACACACCACTGGACCACCAGATATCACTCTATGAGTGCCTCCCTTCTTCTTTGTTCCTGTTTTAAACATTATATAATGACATAGATAGAAATATATAAAATTACAATTATTTTTATGTAAAAGTTACATCTTACATATATAATAGTGCAATAGTGAAATATACCAGATTTCTATTATAAATGTTTTTCATGTGAAATATTAGGGAAAAACAATAATATTTATTTCTAGATTTAATAAATTCAGCTAAAATCTAAAGAATAATAAGACAAAATGAATATTAGAATTATTTCAAAAATCAAATTGATTTTATCATAAAATTTTATATGAAATGTATTTATTACATTTTTTTTTCTTTTAGCAATATTTAGAAATCTGGGAGACAGTGGGAATATAATAACTTATTATGATATAGTGTACACAATTTACTAATGGTTCTTATATGAAAAAAAGGTGCAAAAGGAATACATTCGCTAGTATAATATTACAATCCCTGACAAAAATTATGTTGCTTATCCATGTTATGTAAATAAAAGCTTATAACCTGATGTTAAATTCATCCATTGGTTTTATAAATTACTAGCTGTGAGCCCGATGCAAATGCATCGGGATTCTAGAACGTGCATTAATTTGATTATAGTAGTTATAGCTGTTAGCCTGATGCAAATGCATTGGGTATCTAAAATATGTTTATTGTTTTTTAAAGATTTTTAAATAATAATCGCATCATCAATAGCAATAATATAAACCATAGCATTATTATTAGCAGTAATAGCAGTATTAATAGCATTATTAGCAGTATTAATAGCATTATTAGCAGTATTATGAGCATTAATAACAGTATTAATAGCATTAATAGCATTATTATTAGCATTAATAGCATTATTAATAGCATTATTAGCATTAATAATAGCATTAATAACATTATTAATAGCATTAATAGCATTATTATTAGCATTAATAGCATTAATAGGATAAATATTAGCATTAATAGCATTAATAATAGCATTATTAGCATTAATAATAGCATTAATAACATTATTAATAGCATTAATAGCATTATTATTAGCATTAATAGCATTAATAGCATTATTATTAGCATTAATAGCATTAATTAATACCATTAATAGGATAAATATTAGCATTAATAGCAGTAATAGCATAAATAATAGCATTAATAGCATTATTAATAGCATTATTATTAGCATAAATAGCATTAATAATAGCATTATTAGCATTAATAATAGCATTAATAACATTTATTAATAGCATTAATAGCATTATTATTAGCATTAATAGCATTAATAATAGCATTATTAGCATTAATAATAGCATTATAAACATTATTAATAGCATTAATAGCATTATTATTGAGCATTAATAGCATTAATAGTATTATTAATAGCATGAATAGCATTATTAATAGCATTAATAGATTAATAGCATTATTAATAGCAATTATTAATAGCATTAATAGCATTAAATTAATAGAATTAATAGCATAAAAAATAGCATTAATAGCATTAGTATTAGCATAATAGCATTAATTAGCATATTATTAGCATTGAATAGCATTATTAATAGCATTAATAGCATTAATAGGATAAATATTAGCATTAATTAGCATTAATAGCATTATTAATAGCATTAATAGCATTATTATTAGCATTAATAGCATTAATAATAGCATTATTAGCATTAAAAATAGCATTAATAACATTATTAATAGCATTATATAGCATTATATATTAGCATTAATAGCATTAATAGCATTATTATTAGCATTAATAGCATTATAATACATTAATAGGATAAATTTATATAGCATTAATAGCAGTAATAGCATTAAATAATATGCATTAATATGCATTATTAATAGCATTAATAATTATAGCATAAAATTAGCATTAATAATAGCATTATTAGCATTAATAATAGCATTAAACATATAACATTATTAATAGCATTAATAGCATTAATTATTAGCATTAATTAGCATTAATAATAGCATTATTAAGCATTAATAATAGCATTAATAACATTATTAATAGCATTAATAGCATTATTATTGAGCATTAATAGCATTTATATAGTATTAATTAATATAGCTATGAATATAGCATTATAATAGCATTAATAGATTAATAGCATTATTTAATAGCATTATTAAATAATGCATTAATTATGCTAATAAATATAATAGAATTATATAATGCATAATAATAATAATAGCATTAATAAGCATTATCATTAGTATAGCATAAGAGCATTAATAGCAATATTATTAGCAATGAATAGCATTATTAATAGCATTAATAAGCATTAAATAGGATAAATATTAGCATTAATAGCATTAATAGCATTATTAATAGCATTAATTTAGCATTATTATTAAGCATTAATAGCATTAATAATAGCATTATTAGCATTATAATAATAGCATTTAATAACATTATTAATAGCATTAATAGCATTATTATTAGCATTAATAGCATTAGTAGCATTATTATTAGCATTAATAGCATTAATTAATATCATTAATAGGATAAATATTAGCATTAATAGCATAAAATAATAGCATTTAATAGCATTATTATTAGCATAAATAGCATTAATAATAGCATTATTAGCATTAATAATAGCATTAATAACATTATTAATAGCATTATAGCATTAATAATAGCATTATTAGCATTAATAATAGCATTAATAACATTATTAATAGCATTAATAGCATTAATAGTATTATTAATAGCATTAATAGTATTATTAATAGCATGAATAGCATTATTAATAGCATTAATAGGATTAATAGCATTATTAATAGCATTATTAATAGCATTAATAGCATAAATAATAGAATTAATAGCATAAAAAATAGCATTAATAGCATTAGTATTAGCATAAAGAGCATTAATAGCAATATTATTAGCATGAATAGCATTATTAATAGCATTAATAGCATTAATAGGATAAATGTTAGCATTAATAGCATTAATAGCATAATTAATAGCATTAATAGCATTATTAATAACATTAATAGCATTATTATTAGCATTAATAGCATTAATAGCATTATTATTAGCATTAATAGCATTAATAGGATTAATAGCATTATTAATAGCATTATTAATAGCATTAATAGCATAAATAATAGAATTAATAGCATAAAAAATAGCATTAGTATTAGCATAAAGAGCATTAATAGCAATAATATTAGCATGAATAGCATTATTAATAGCATTAATAGCATTAATAGGATAAATATTAGCATTAATAGCATAATTAATAGCATTAATAGCATTATTAATAGCATTAATAGCATTATTATTAGCATTAATAGCATTAATAATACCATTAATAGGATAAATATTAGCATTAATAGCATTAATAGCATAAATAATAGCATTAATAGCATTATTAATAGCATTATTATTAGCATAAATAGCATTAATAATAGCATTATTAGCATTAATAATAGCATTAATAACATTATTATTTTAATTATTATTTTTTATTTAATTATTTATTATTTTTTAATTATTTTTTAATTATTTTTTTTATTATTAAATTTATTATTTAGGCTGAGACCCAGTTCTCTTTCAGGTTCGCTGAAAGGGCTGATATAATTAGCATATATTTAATTTTTTTATTATTATTTTTATTGAATTATTTATTATTTTTTATTTATTTTTTTTATTATTTTTTTATTATTTTTTAATTTTTTTTTTTATTATTAAATTTATTTGTTCCCATTGAAATACATTAGCGGTGTGTCGGCGATTTTATGGCCGCCGACCTGGTTCTATTTGTCGGCCCTAAAATCGCGGACACACCGCTAATGCATGTCTATGGGCAGTGAGCTCGAATTCTGATTGGTCGGCGACCAATCCGAAATCGGGCTGACTGGCCATAGAGATGCATTAGCGGTGTGTCCGCGATTTTAGGGCCGACAAATAGAACCAGGTGGCCGGCCATAAAATCGCCGACACACCGCTAATGTATTTCAATGGGAAATGAGGGGCTCTTCTGATTGGCTGAGGGCAGTAGACAGCGACCAATCAGAAGAGCCCTCACATCTCATTAAGATAGAATGGCGGATTTGTCGTCCATTCTATGTTAATGATAACTGAAGAGGACGTCGGAGCTGGAAGTTGGCGGAAAGAAGACAGAAGATCCCGGGGCCGGACGAAGAGGCGGAGATGGCGGAAAGAAGAGAGAAGACCCCGGGGCCGGATGAAGAGGACGCCTGGCCGGACGGAGGACTTGTGGATCGGACGGACGATCAGATGACTAAGAAGGCATGTAAGTGATCGACGGGGACGTTAGGTTAGGGGACGGCGGGGGCTTCGGGTGTAGGGCTTTAGGTGTTAGCGACAGCGGCGGGGGAAAGCGGCGGGGGAAAGCGGCGGGAGCTTAGGAGGCGGCGGGGCTTAGGGGTAGGGGCATAGGTGCGGCGGGTCGGGGCTTAGGGTGTAGGGGTTTGGCGGACTTAGGCGGTAGGGGCTTAGGTGCGGCGGGGCTTAGGGGGTAGGGGCGGCGCACTGAGGGGGTGGCTAAGAGCATGACTTAGGGGGTAGGGGCGGCGCACTGAGGGGGTGGCTAAGAGCATGGGGCTGTAGTGTACAGCGCTATGGTATACTACAGTCCCATGGCCATACGCCTGTCAGGCCTGAAGCGTATGGGTATGGGACTGTAGTATACTATAGCGGTGTACACTACAGCGCTATGCGAGTCCCTGGTAGCGGGCTGTAGTGTACAGCGCTATGGTATACTACAGTCCCATGGCCATACGCCTGTCAGGCCTGAAGCGTATGGGTATGGGACTGTAGTATACTATAGCAGTGTACACTACAGCGCTATGCGAGTCCCTGGTAGCTGTGGCTTTGTTAGTGACTCGCAATGCCCGCTTCGCGGGCATTGCTTCGCAAGTCTGCAACGACTTGCAATGCCCGCTTTGCGGGCATTGCTTCGTGAGTCGCCGTGGCCGCGTAGCGGCCACGGACAGAGTCCAGGAGAAGCACCCTGGACTCGCTAACAAAGCCACCGGAAGTCGCGCCGCTCCGACGGAAGTCAGTTACGGCAATTATATAATAGATCTTTTGAAAGCTAAAACCCTCCCAAATGTGGTTTAGGTTAAGAAAATATATTGGCATCAATGCTGAAATATTGATCATTTAATGAACACAGAATGGTCAGATTTTGGCAAGACAAAAGAGAAAGTAATGTGATATTCAAACAAATAATTAACTTAAAATACAAATATATGTTGCATAACATTGGTAACATTGGTGAATGAAGTTGTGGTGCTATTAGAGTCATATTTAATATTTTGTGTGACTTCCATGAGCTTGAAGGACTGCATCCATGTGGTTCAACAATGATTCATGCAATCTATTAATTAATTCATCAGAAATAGCAAAGAATGCAGTCTTACATGTCTCCCAGAGTTCATCTAGATTCTTTGGTTTTGTCTTCCAAGCTTCCTCTTTCATTCTACCCCAAATATGCTCAATGATGTTCATATCTGGTGACTGGGCTGGCCAGTCCTTGAGCACTTTGATCTTTTTTGCCTGGAGAAACTTTGTTGTAGAGATGGATGTAAGAGATGGAGCACCATCCTGCTGCACAATTTGACCCCTTTTATAATTTTGAATGTAAGAGGTAGCTAATACTTCTTGATATTTTAGGCTATTTATATTGCCTTCCACCTTGCAAATGTTTCGCACACCCCTTACTGTATGTAACCCCATACCATGATCTTTCCACCATCAAATTTGGATCCATAAGAGCTCCAGTAGGTCTCCTTCAGTATTTGCGGTGGCTGTGGTGTAATTCTACTGAAGATTCATCAGAGAAATCCACCTTCTGCCACTTATCCAGTGTCCATCTGTTTAGCAGGCTGTGAGACTTTGCAAATGCCACAAGTTTTTTTTATTTGCCTTTTGTTTAGTGCTGGCTTCTGGGCACTGATTCGACCATGGAGGCCATTTCGATACAGAATCCTACAAACTGTTCTAGTTGACACAGGGACTTGAGGTAACCAGGTCTGTTGGAGCTCTGCTGCAGTGGAAGAGGAGCTTGCTTTGGATTTACTAACCAACAAACGTTCCTCCTGAGCAGTTGTCTTGCGGGGTCTGCCGGACCTGCACTTGTCAAACACATCTTCAGTCTCTTCAAATCTTTTTTTCATACTTTATACTTGACACTGAGATACTGTCAAGCTTCCGAGGAAAGGTGCCCTAGAGTGGACCCACTGGGCAGTGGTACCGAACTCCCTTGGGTGAGCTGGTCCTAGTTTTAACCATACTCTATGCAGGGATTGTCAGGGGCAAGCCCAGGGGGTCTAAATACCACAGCTGCTAGTACCAGGGGGGCGGCTCGTAAGGTTAGCCTATGCTACGGCACAGCTAAGGAGTCCGGGATAACAGGGTACATAGCTAGGACAACAGGAATGGTGCTACCGGAGAAGAGCACTGCAGGGGTTCCAGGAAACAGAGTACAAGGAAGGCCTGACCAACAGTCAGCAAGGCAGAAGAAAACTTACTTAATAATCAGGCACCTCCCATCAGTTGAGGTGGCCTGATATACCAGAGGAAGAGCAGCTATTGGTCGAGGGGAGTGTCAGGTTGAACCGTGGCGGCCCCTAGAGTCACAGGGGAGAAGTGCACCTAATGCACCGCTGATTGGTCACATGAATACGACCATTGTAATGTGCTCATGTGTGAGCCCGGTGGTCAGCTGACAGGAAGGGAACCCGGCGACAGCTCCAAGACACAGTACGCCTGGACTAGATGCCCGGTCAGCAGAGGAGCAGAGGATGCTGACCCAGGAGAGGTGAGCTGGGAAGTGATGCCAGGGGACCTAACAGATACATTAAAAGTACCTGCCACCTCTGCTGTGGATCTGGTCTTCAGCCTCTTGATAATCAAGGCTTTGGTCGCAGGGTGAATTTTTGGCATGTTGTCAGAGCTCAAGTTGCACTTCAAGTGAAGGTCTGGGGTGCTGGGTTTCTTTTTATACACACCCACTAATAAACCAATCATTTACTGAGCACAGGTGAGGATGTAAACTAGGATTGGGTGCATTATATGACCAGGCGACAAAACTTTTGTCTTGCCAAAATCTGACCATTCTGTGTTCATTAAATGATCAATAATTCAGCATTGATGCCAATTTATTTTCTTAACCTAAACCACATTTGGGAGGGTTTCAGCTTTCAAAAGAGTAATTTATAAAGCCAATGGATAAATTTAACGTCAGGTTATAAACTTTTATTTACATAACATGGATAAGCGACATAACTTTTGTCAGAGACTGTACAAGATGTGGACCCAATGCTATTGCATCGGGAAGACAATGATGTCACGAGGGTGGTGGTTCGGTGCAATGGGCATGGCAGCTGTCTCTCCTGTCCATTCCCTGTCCCCTCTGTGCTGTCTTCTTCTCTCTGTGCTCTCTCCTTTGACCTGTCTCCCCTCCTGTGTGGTCTCTCTCTCCCATGCGCTCTTCCCCCTGTGTGTTGTTTTCTCCCTCTGTGCTGTCTTCTCTCCTCATACTCTCACCTTTGAGTTGTCTCCCAGTGTGCTCTCCTCCCTGTATGCGGTCTCTCTTACTCTGTGATGTCTCCTGCCCTATGTACCCTCTCCTTTGAGCTGTCTCCCTCCTGTGCACTCTCGCTCTCTTCCTGTGTGCTTGCCCATCCCACTGTGCACTCTCTGCCCCCTGTGCACTCTATGCCCCACTGTGTACTCTTTCTACCGTCTGTGCACTCTCTGTCCCTCTGTGCGCTCACCCCCCTGTCCTTTGTCTCTCCCCTTTGTGCTCTCTCCCTCCTGTGGTGTCCAAAGATGGCAGCAACATAAGTCAACATGCGCTCACCGGGCCCTGCTGCCGCCATCTTTGTGTACCCAAGTGTCCAAAGATGGTGGTTGCCTGAGTAAGCGCGCATACATGCCAGGTATCTGCATGCACACCTGCTGAGGTGGTGATATGTCAGTGGTGGAAGGTGCAGGTGGTGGTTTCGGACTGCAGTTGTGACACATTGCGCAATACCACCAGCGGGATCCATATTTGTACACACCCCTATGTGCACTCTCTGCTCCCCTGTGCTATTTTTTCTGCTCCCCGTGCACTCTCTCTGCCCCCTGTGTGCTCTCTCTGCCCCCCTGTGTCCTCTCTTTGCACCCCTGTGCACTCTCTGTGCCCTGATTGCTCTCTGTGCCATCCTCTGCTCTTTCATCCCTGTTTGCTCTCTGCACCCCCTATGCACTCTCTATGCCCACCTGTGTCTACTCTCTGTCCCCCCTGTGTGTCAGGCCACCTCACCATCTTTGGACACCTTGGTGTCCAGAGATGACGGCAGCATGACTAACTGGGCCTGCGCGTGCTTGGCGTGCACATGCGTAGTTAGTATCCAAAGATGACGACGGTCTGACTTATTGCACGCAACCAGACCTGGTTGGAGATTCAGCGGGAAGAGGTCTTTTTTCATCTTTTGCAACAGCTCTGCTGCAGTGTGCGTTTTTATGACCTAAACACATGAGCATCACCAGAGCGTGTTGCCGCTTCACAGTGGGAATGCTGCAGAGTTCCCAGCTTGGGAGTGATGGGGAGGGCAATTCACTAGAGGAGCAGGAGGAGGGGAGACAAGAACTGGTATACGAGAAGACAGAAAGCCTAATAGAAGTTGGGCCCGCTATTTTTGGCGTGGGTGACTATGTCCCGCCCTTTACTAGATTCACCCAGTGTAGTGTCAGAGAAATGCATCATTCCTGTACACAACTTATCCACGTGTCTGTTGTTAGGTGGACCTTCTAAGGTACATCGTTCAGAGCATGGTTGATATTGTTTAATTTAATATTTAATAACTTAGTTTACTAGGTTGATTGTTGATATTGATCATTGTTTGTGTTTGTGAATGTGGGTGTGTGGCTGAGTATTTATGATTCCTTTCCAATATCTGGTGTAGGGAAAACTGCATGCTTCGCTAGGACAACGAAATGGACATGGTTGTTGTTAGTTGCTGTGTCTGTACAACTGCATGTTGTTGGCAGGAGGTATGATCACTTGCTTCCTGGACAGCAGGTTGGGAAAGATGTAGCACAGGCAAAGAGGCAGTGGTTTAACCCGGAGACACAGATTTTGTACCAAGGTGTTCCACCCACCTACTGGGGTGCTTAGCTGCCATGTGCTTGAGCATGGTGTTGGTGCTCGGGTTGGCATTCTGCTTGCCTCTGTACAGCTTGGTTTGGCAGATGCTACAAATTACATTATTTTTCTCTGAAGGACTATCTGTAAAAAATGCCATACAGTGGAAGAATGCCTCCTTGGTCAGAGATCTGGTGGAGAAGGGGTGCTTCTGGGAACAGTTGACCTAGTTCTTACTCTATATAGAGGAAAAACTCTGACACAAAGGTAATATTGGTATAAATGAGAAGCACACGTAAATGTTGTAGACTGGTTGTCCGTATTCTTTGTTTTCTTGCAGTAAAGCACAATGTTAATTTTTCAGTTTAAAGTAACGTTTCGGCGTTTCTCGCCTTCATCAGACAAACTGAGCATTCTACATAAATGAATAATGACAAAAACAAAAAGTCTTGCTTGGCTTTTGCTGAGGACGTTGTGCTTGGTGAGGAAACTGAGGATCCTCTTGTTCAGGATGCTGTTAAACAGTTTTCTGTCTTGCTAAATTTACCTGGATCGGGGCAGAGCCTATACTTACGTAGCGCTCACTGACTTACAAATCAGGCATGAATAATAATATTGTTTATAGCAAGATTAAATTTCTTTGTCATCAATTGAATACAGGTTTAACACAAAGTATACCAATTATACCTAGACTTAATTATAGCGAATAAGCGTCAATAGTTTACCGTGTATTGTAGCTGCTTTACCTTCGTCATCGGGGAGGTCACGATCAGGGAGAAGGGATCAACACCACGGCTTGCTTCACAGAGACGTACATCCATTTTGGCCTCTGGAAAGGTTTTCCTCCCCCTCACTGACTATGACTACTTTAATTTATACCATTTTAAAATATCTCTGATCATGCGCTGATGGCATGATCCAGCCATGACCATCACCCACAAGATATTCACTTCCTTCTGTGACTGGCTGTGCAAAACCCCCATCTTTTTCCCTGGCCCAGATTGTGGTTTCCTGTCCCAGGATGTGGTTTCCTGTCACAACAATTTCAGCTCAGCTCATGATTTCATCATAACAGCATAATGTCAAGAATTCACCTTTACTGTATTTCAACAGAGTACTGATCATTTATTGAATGAATGATAAGGCCTGTGGTCACTATTCTCTAATTATGATTACCTGTTCTATACCTATTCTATCCACATCCACAGGCCATTCTTATAACATTGGTATCACATTTTCCCAGGTTGCTGCTGACATATATGCCTCTGTAGTTGGCTTGGTCATACCTGTCCCCACTCTTGTGGATGGGTGTGATGAGGCCTTGGTTCCAGGTACGAGGGAAGTAGCCGGCCCTCAGCACAATATTGAAGAGTTTAACCATTGCAGCCTGTATTTCTGGTGGGTTGTACTTCAGCATTTCTGGTAGGATCCCATCCAAGCCACCGGCTTTTCTACACCTTATGGAAGAGATTTTCTCGGCTACATCCTGTAATGTGACAGGTGTATCCACAGGGTTTTGGAAATTTTTGATTTTTTCCTCCATTGTTTTTAGTTTTGCCATTATGTTTTCCTGTTCTTGGCTTAGTTCTTCCTTTGGGATGTCTTTTAAAGGTACCTTTACACGCCGCCAGTGCCTAGCAACAGGTATCAACCGCACGTGCACGTTTTTGACTGTTGATACCGATCGCCGATGCCGCATGTACACGCCGCCATTGCGTTGTCAACTGAAGGTATTGTGGTTCCCCGGAAGTTCCCACAGATCCTGCGGATCACTGCCTGTTGAATACCCTCGCCGCTTCACACGCCGCAACCACTAAGGGAATGTGAGCGTACATCTTTCGCGCAGCAAGTACATAGGCGTGACAGAGTTGTGTATTCCGTGATGCAAAAACGTTGATTGGACAATGCAATAGCATCATGATTGGCCAGCCTGCGCAGGAAGACTGGCTAATACATGACGCCATTGCAATTGTGGAGTGTGAATGGTTAGCTCTTTAAATATGGCGCCCTGTGAAGGGACAGCCAATGCAAACACAGTAGCCCCTACCAATCATCGCTGATGGGGCGCGGTATCCATGAGGCTGTGTCACGCCCCTGGGAATTCACTAGGCGACGCTGATTCAATCCCTGTGCCCCGTTTAGACGCCACTACCATAGCAATTGTGCCTTTGTGTTGCCTTGAGTTTTTGAACACGGCTCAGAAACAGGTATCCGAGTCAACTGCAGGAAACCCGATGACTTTCCCAATTTACACGCTGCCATTTCGTAGCAATTTCAAGGCAACAGGCACAAAAAGCCCCATTGCCAGGCAGTTGCTACCATGCAGTGGTGGCGTGTAAAGGTACCTATAGAGGTCTCTGAAGTAATGGAGCCAGATGTTGCCATTTTGGATATGGATGTTGTTTTTCTTGTCTTTTGTGCATATTACAGTATGTATTGGCAAAGTTGCTATATTTCAACTGATTCAGGTGGAATTTGGAATTTACACTGATTTTGCTTCCACTGACAGTATCTCCTTCTTGACTGAAACTTTCAGCGCTTGCTTTTATATCCTTATGGGAGTTGCTGGAGCTGATGTCAGTACTTTATTGCCAAATTTTGTATAAGTGCATCTGTCATATCAGATTAAATAAATAACATAATTTGATGTCCCCTTCACTTTGGATTGGGGGCATGAAAATACTGGTACTGGATATACCTGATTGGAGAATGAACGAATAAATTGAAGAAAATTCAGTTAAACAAAACTAGTTTACAGGCTTTACCCTTATTCCTGATGCCTTATGTGTACTGGACAGACATTTGTTAGTTGTCACGTCCAAGTGTCAGACTCTGTCTGTCAAATGTAGAGAGATGGAACTTGCACCTATTTTTATTTTTAGAATGTGGAGGGTATGTGCATGCATGCTATTTACTGGAAAGGTATGTTGTCCTTATACTCGTGATCTACTGGTTAGTCTAACAATTATCTGATCTCAGATTTCGAGCAGCTTTAGTGTGTAAAAATTCTGTGTAACTGTTAAAATCTGACAATAGTATTTCCTTTGGCGTTTTAATATAATCATGAGAAAAAATTATTTCCCTTAAAACCTGGCCACTTAAAGAAACTTGTCAGTATGAGTAAGCAGATTTTCACTCATTGATAGAGATGATCGAACTTTCCATGAACATGCTCACCAATTTCAAATTCTGCATGAACATTGCAGATTCGGATTCAGAATCGGGAACAAAAACATTTTGCTAAATAGTCCACGAACTCAGCTTTGTTTGGTAACTGATTGGATGAAAAAAATCATATCTGTTTGTTGAAGCCTGAAATACTTGGCCAGGCCTTGTCCCAAACATCCATAATGCACCATGATAACAATGTTAACTCTGGGGAATAGATGGGACGTTTCCTGGTGTCTGCCCCAAATTTGAGCTGTTTTGGCAGCTTTTGAGACTCCATGAAGGTGTTTTCTATGGCCGGCTTCACACCACGGGTTTTGTGTATCAGGCTGTGTTCCATGTTTTGCTGGATGTGTGGCGCCCCGTTGGTCAGGTGTCACTCCGGGGTATTACACCCATAAAAGCGGTGTAATTATCCCAACTGTAAGTGGATGCAGGGTTGGTAGCAGGGACCCAATTCCAGGACTCCCACACTCCATCCGGGTAGAGACTCCCTCAGGGGGAGGGTTAGGAGAATCGGCAGGTCAGAACAGGCGAGTTGCAGACTAGACCTGAGGGAAGATGAAAGGAGGTCCTGAGGGGACCTTGAGAGAGGGTGCCTGACGTGTGAGTCTGGGCCCGGGAGAGAAAGGGGGAACCCCAGTATGGAGTGACCATACTCCGGGCAGCTTCCCCAGTCCACCACGGAGAGCCGGATCCGAGGAAACGTCCGGAGTCTACCTCCGTAGCTGTCAACCGGTTGCTGCGGCCTGTTTACCAGCCACAGCACCCTGCCACTCATGGAGCGGTCCACCCGGTTCCACAAGAGGTTGGGGTCCAAGCAGCAGAGAGGGAGAGGAGAGGAACTCCATTACTACCTCAGCGGGACTGGAAGAGACTTACCCGGGCAGGGCTAAAAAGGACATGGGCTCGTTAACTAAGGCATACCACGGGTTCCGCCAAACCGCCTTGCATCCATTTACAGCCACCTGAAAGGTCACCTGTGAATTCCATCTTTACTGCACTGTGAACTGTGTATCCATTGGATGCTCGTTTTTAGTAAAGTACCCAGAAAGAGTGAACTTGCTATCGTGTCTGGGTGCCGCGAATAGTTACTTATATTTCAGCTAATGCTGCCCCGGAGGCCCAGCTTCACCTGTAGGAAGCTGTACCACCCTTGCCGCAATACCATCGCCCTCCGGAGGACTGTGGTGGGGCTGGTGATCACTCACCAGGTACTACAGGTGACGTCACAAATTATCCTAATAGAAACTGTACTTTTTAAGAAGTCACCAACCCCAGGGCCACGGACTTGGGTGCAGCCACCTGTGATAGCGTCCCCTCTGACACTGTGCCCGAGCTCTGAGTACCCCGGCCTGGGCGGGTCAGATGCACCGGACACAGCCTGACAGCCCTGGAGAAAACAGAACCGGAGGGTTAATATGCCCTCCGATCCTGTTTTCTGACAGAATCAGGACTGTATGGCTGCTGCCGCTGTCCAGTCCTGAAATTTCAAAATCTCAGCCGGGAGCTCTCCATGGTGCTGAAGTTCAGCGCCGGCCGGCGGCTCAACTATTTACAGGGAAGTTCGTATCAAGTCATTGTTCATGATGCAAATGTTCAATAAAACATATACAAGACAAACAGGGGAATGCTAGCATTCATTCAGGTAAGGTAGGGGATCAATAAGGAAAATTGCTTCATTCACACTTACAGTTTCTTCTGATGCAGGACCCGTGTTCTACGCATTCTTTACTTGTTTCCAAGGCAACACCTGCGGTACTGTTTTTCTGGGAAACACTTCCAGGTTCTGCAATGTGGCGATCAACAAGTAGCTATCCGGGGTCTGGGTGATAGCATCCTTCTTTGGTGGTAGAGTCTCTAGGATCGTCACAGGATCCGTGTTTACAGCCACGTCCGTGTAGCTGGTTTCTTTGAGGTCGTCTTCTATTTCAAAGTATTCTGCAGTTGATGCATCATCCACTTCTTCAGAATTTAGGCAAAGTCTTTTTACTTTAAGGTCGTACGGGCCACGCTCACCTTGGGCAATGTAGTAAGACGCCCACTCTCCAATCTCGACCTGTCTATCAGGATGGTCTGGTGGGAGTTGCTCCTCCACTTCTCTCTTGTTGATAAATACATCCAGTCTCGCACCGGGTTCACGAGCAAAAGCATAGCCTCTATCTTCCACTATCTTGACAATCTTGCCCTCATGCCGCGGGGATTTTTGGATCTCTTTGTCTCGGCGGGCTGCATTCTTGGCCTCCTTAGCACGGGCCACCATCACCTGCTTCTGCACCTGCCTCTCGGCTTCCTCCTTCTCCCACTTCCTTACACATCTACGGATGTATTCCTCCCTGCGTTATCAGCTCTGCAGGGCCTATCTCTCCAGCGGGGTCTCCTAGGAAGCCCATTAGGTCCTCACAATCTTTATCCCGCTCCCACCAGCAGCGGAGCTGCTCCCCTCTCACCTCGGTGGAAGTCGGTGGTGGTATCAGCGGCTGCGGTAGCTTCAGGAATCCCTCCGGCAAAGCTCCAAGTGGATCGGCTTCCTTCTGTGTCTTACACGGTGCGGCTTGTGGGGTGGTTACGTCCACCAGGATCGCGGTATGGCCCTCAGCCTCGCTGTCCGCATGCTCACGCGGCTCTCCAACCCAGCCGGGTCGCTTGGACTGGGCTTCATAGCCCTGACGGTGGTCAATGTCTATTTGGATCCGGGTCCGGTTCTCTTTCTGTGTCATCCGTTGGGGCAGCAGCCGCAATACACCCCTCCGGGTGTCTAGGACGTAGGGACGCTCCTCACCGCCTTCAGCCATCTCTGCGTAATCACAAATGTTCTTTCCCTGGCCGGGTTCCTCCACTGGGTCGTCTTGTGGGCCCTCCGGGATCACACGTGGTCTCTCGTGCGCAGCTCTCTTCTGGGCGTCCTCCGCTTCCGTTCTCGTGTCTCTGAATGGCGACTGCTTCTCTTCCAGTTGCTCGCTCCGCCCCCTCCTGATGACGATTTCCTTCTTCTCGGTTCGCGCCAGCTTCTTGGTAGGAGGGTATAGGGGCGGCGGCTCTTCCTTGAGAGTGACAGCTGGCTCTCTCATGGAGTTAAGGAGAGCCAGGGCGGGACCTTCTCTTCGCGCCTTGGACCGGGCCGGCCCACGATGGGAGTCTTAGGAATGCCTCCTCTGCACATGGCGCTAGTCCCTTATGGCCGCCATTAAGGTCAGATTTGGCGGGAAAAGTTCTAAACACGTTTTCTGGGCGCACGAGGTCCAATTCTTTTGGACCGGGTAGATCCTGTTCGTGACGCCAGGTTGTGGAGCCCACTGGGATGGGGGTACTCGGTACCGGACCGGTCGGCTGCTGGGGAAGTCACGGGTGGTCCTGGTCTGGTCCGTGTCCCGGGCCCACACAATGAATGAGGGAATATTTACAGGGGAAATGTCACTCGTGACGCCACCCACTTGGTGCGGCCAGTGATGGGGGCCGCCGCTGCTGCAGAACCTCCGGGGGTGATGGAATGGCAGCGGAGATGGTATAGTTCCAGTGGGAAGAAATGTGTCCCCCGGGGCAGAAAGGGTTAAGTCCTCTGGTGAGGTTGTAGCACACTTACTTCGCAGGCTGCAGGGATCTCTCCTCCTGGCTGGTGCTGACAGGCTGGATCTGTATGAGGGAGAATGGGGTGCAGGTAGAGGCAGACAAGAGAGGCAATTCAGGGTTTTCCAAAGCTTTACTCTTTGTTCTTTCCAAGCAGTTTACAAGTCATTTGCAGCTCTTTACAGGTTCAAGCACAGTTCTTAATACATGGGTTCTTTCTCCCTCTCCAGGTTCACTGCAGCCAGGCCTCTCTCTCTGTGACCCCTCACACAGTCTGTAGTGTCCCTTTCCGGGCTGTTTACGGTCTCCGTCTGTACAGGTGGTGTGTGGTACGCTGGACAGTATGCCGGTGACTCGGGCTTCTGTGAGTCCTAGTGCGTCACTTAGCTGCCTGTCCTTTAGGGTAGGGATCTCAACATGAAGCTATGGTCCCCCGTCGGTGTTTGGGAATGCCGGGTGAACTACGGTTCCCTTTAGAGCCGACGCTCTACTCAGCCCAGCCTCCAGCAGTCCTCAGCACGAGGCTCTACCAGGCTCTCTCCTTTCTGTTCCTTCCAGCATCATAGGAGGGACTTCTCTGCCTGCAGTCAGTGGCTTCAGCTGCTGTCTAGGGCCCGGGTTACACCGTCCCTTCTCTGTTCTGTCACACTCCTGGACTCCTGGTGGCATCAGCATCGGACGGGCTTTCTCTCCCCTCTGGCTCACACTGGCTCAGTACGGATTCTGCGCTCCTAGCCTTGCACTCACAGAAGTGTGATTGTCCTTCAGTCTTTACAGCTCAGCTCACATCGGCCTACTGCCTTCCTTCACTCCTCCCCCTGACTATATACTGTCAGTCACCTGACCTCTGGTGTGCCCAACCCACTCCTCTGAATCCACCACCCCTCCGATCTCATATAGTTCTAATCTCAGGGCTGGATGTAAACCTCTCTGACACGTGGGTTGTGTGGGCTGTGAGGGTGTTGTTGTGCAACAATGTCCTACCTGCCTGGCTGCAGTTCCCTTTGTGGCCTCCTGGACGCAGGGGCGCCACAGGTATGTTCACACAATCAGTGTTTGCAGAGGTTGGCATGCAGCGTGTTATCACTATGTCTATACCGGTGCATTTCCAGCTATCCACCCAGCTTTGCTATACTCACTGCTTATATGCTGTGCTTATAATGTGTGTTAGGTACGCATTGTGAACTTCCAGCTATCCACCCAGCTTTGCTATACTCACTGCTTATATGCTGTGCTTATAATGTGTGTTAGGTACGCATTGTGAACTTCCAGCTATCCACCCAGCTTTGCTATACTCACTGCTTATATGCTGTGCTTATAATGTGTGTTAGGTACGCATTGTGAACTTCCAGCTATCCACCCAGCTTTGCTATACTCACTGCTTATATGCTGTGCTTATAATGTGTGTTAGGTACGCATTGTGAACTTCCAGCTATCCACCCAGCTTTGCTATACTCACTGCTTATATGCTGTGCTTATAATGTGTGTTAGGTACGCATTGTGAACTTCCAGCTATCCACCCAGCTTTGCTATACTCACTGCTTATATGCTGTGCTTATAATGTGTGTTAGGTACGCATTGTGAACTTCCAGCTATCCACCCAGCTTTGCTATACTCACTGCTTATATGCTGTGCTTATAATGTGTGTTAGGTACGCATTGTGAACTTCCAGCTATCCACCCAGCTTTGCTATACTCACTGCTTATATGCTGTGCTTATAATGTGTGTTAGGTACGCATTGTGAACTTCCAGCTATCCACCCAGCTTTGCTATACTCACTGCTTATATGCTGTGCTTATAATGTGTGTTAGGTACGCATTGTGAACTTCCAGCTATCCACCCAGCTTTGCTATACTCACTGCTTATATGCTGTGCTTATAATATCTATATATGTTGATATTTTCTTACCTTTCATGTGTCTGCTTTTTGCCATTCCTCATGATCAGTGTTGCATGACCTAGAGTTAGTTCTCCAGGCCCTTCCCCTGTTTTATTACCTCTGTGTAACCCCCATCATCTGCTCACTTCTTCCACACCAGCCACTAATCAACACCTGAAACCTATTTAGCTACAGATTTATTCAGAACCACAAGTCTGATCCAGACGTGTCTGATCCATGCATCTTCCAAACTACATCTTTCAAAGTACATTTTCTAAGTACAATACTTAGAAATAGACTAGAAATGGACTGGAAAAGACTGGCAGGTAAAGGAATATAAATCCCCCACAATGTTTCCCTTCTAATCTCTACCACCCTTACTACTTCATCTCATATTAACTCCTGCAATCCCTTCCACAAGTAAGGAACTAGTCATCAGTCCACCCTTCCTCCCCAGCCATCTGACCTCCTCTTGACTACTATTTCTCCCCATACTGGCTGTATCACCTTGTCCTCGGCTCCACCACCCTGTCCAGGACTGCTAGATCTCATCCCCATCCACATCTCCCCTGGACTGTAGCTCATACCTTGGTGGCATCCCGCCCCGGACTGACCCCTGGATGCCTCACCTGTCCCACGGCTGCTCCATCAGCCAACCCAGCAATCGCCTCTGTCAACCCCGACCGCCTCGTCTGATCCCCCAACTTCCCCATCTGACCCATCCATCCGACCCCCCACCTTGCATCTCATCCCCGGTCATCACCTCATCCCGTGACCGCTCCCCACTGATGACCATTCACCCACTACCACAACTTTCCCCACTCTGCTTCTGACCCCTGCTGCCACACTCACTCCCTGTTCTCCGTATGCAATGTTCCCGCTACTCCTCACTCTCACTCCCATCCTTCTCCACTTCCTACTACCCCCACTTATCCCCCCTCCCAGCAACAAAATACTGCTCTCACCCTCTATCCTGCCGAACCACCTCACCTACTTCACCAACCTTTTCATTCACTTTCAATCCTCAATCACCAAACAAGCACGCCCGCCTCGCAAGCTCTCATGCTCCCACCTGCTAACCCTCGGCCTACTCCTCCTCCTTGCCGGTGACATCTCCCCCAATCCTGGCCCCCCCCGCAACATCCCAACAACAACCTTCATCCCGCGACCCACCGCCAACCCTCGCAACCTCACCACCACTTGCTCTCGCAACCCCACCAACATCAGACCCATTCCCCCAACCCATGCCCCACCTACCGCTCTACCCGGCGCACTCTGGAATGCCCGCTCAGTGTGCAACAAACTCCCCGACATCCATGATCTCTTTATCTCCAGGAAACTGTCATTCCTCGGCCTCACCGAGACCTGGCTCACCCCGTCCGACACGGCCTCCCCTGCTGCACTATCCTACGGCGGCCTCAGCCTGTCCCACACCCCCCGTCCCTCTGGCAAACAAGGCGGTGGAGTCGGCATACTGCTGTCCAACTCCTGCACCTTCAGCCCCATCCCCCAGCCCCCATCCGTCACTGTCCCCTCCTTCGAAGCCCACTCAGTCCGAATCTTCTCCCCCTGCAACCTCCAAATAGCCATCATCTACCACCCCCCCGGACCCACCGCCTCCTTCCTTGACCACTTCACCACCTGGCTACTTCACTTCCTCTCCACTGACATCCCCTCCATCATCATGGGCGACTTCAATATCCCCATTGACACTCCCCGCCCAGCCGCCTCCAACCTTCTTTCCTTGACCACCTCCCTAGGGCTCTCCCAATGGTCCTCCTCTCCCACCCACGAACAAGGCCACACGCTTGACCTCATCTTTACCCGCCTTTGCTCCCTCTCTAACCTCACAACCTCGGTACTCACACTGTCCGACCACCATCTCTTGACCTTCTCCGCCCTCTCCTCCCCTCCCACACTACCCCCTCTCCGCAAACTTGATCACCCTCGCCGAAACCTAAAAGATCTTGATCTTCCTTTATTCTCTGAATCACTCCTCCCTCTCACCGACCTACCCTGCGCTGACAACATTGACATTGCCACCACCCTATACAACACCACCATAACGAACGCTCTCGACCTAGCCGCCCCCTCACTCTCCATGCTCCACGCATTAACAGGCAACCCTGGCACACCACCCTCACTAAAAACCTGAGACGGGCGTCCAGAGTCGCCGAGAGGAGATGGAAAAAGTCTCACACCCCCGAGCACTTTGCTCTGTTCAAGCAATCCATCACTGACTTCAAGACGGCACTCACTACCGCCAAGCAAGCCTTCTTCTCATCCCTTATAACCTCTCTGTCCCGCAACCCCAAGCAGCTCTTCAAAACTTTCAACTCCTTACTTCGCCCACCTGCTCCCCCCCCTTCTCCCCTCATCTCTGCTGAAGACTTTGCAACCTTCTTCAAGGAGAAGATCGACAAGATCAGAAGCAGCTTCGGTCCACTATCCCCACACCTCCCCTTCCCACCTACACTGCCCTCCTCCTCCATCAGCCACTTCCCCCCCATAACTGAAGACCAACTCTCCTCCCTCCTGTCAAAATCACACCTCACCACCAGCGCCCACGACCCGCTCCCATCCCACCTCATTCCCAACCACACCTCCATTTTCATCCCAGCCCTCACCCACCTCTTTAACCTTTCACTTAGCACTGGTACCTTCCCCTCGGCCTTCAAACACGCCCTAATCACGCCCATCCTAAAAAAACCCTCACTTGACCCTACCTCTGTCTCTAACTATCGCCCCATATCTCTTCTCCCATTCGCCTCTAAGCTACTTGAACAGCACGTCCACTCCGAACTGTCCTCTCACCTCTCCTCGTGCTCCCACTTTGACCGCCTACAGTCCGGCTTCCGACCCCTCCATTCCACCGAAACAGCCCTGACCAAAGTCACCAACGACCTACTGACCGCCAAGAACAAACACTACTACTCCATCCTGCTACTCCTTGACCTGTCTGCCGCCTTCGACACGGTTGACCACTCCCTTCTTCTCCGGATCCTGGAATCCCTTGGCATCACCCACCTTGCCCTCTCCTGGATCTCCTCATACCTAGCGGACCGGACCTTCAGCGTCTCCCACTCCCACACCTCCTCCTCACCCTACCCCCTTTCTGTCGGAGTCCCCCAAGGTTCTGTCCTGGGACCCCTACTTTTCTCCATTTACACTCTCGGCCTAGGGCAACTCATCGAGTCCCATGGCCTCCAGTACCACCTCTACGCCGACGACACCCAAATCTACCTGTCCGGCTCTGACATCACCTCCCTACTCTCGAAAATCCCTCAATGCCTTTCCGCCATCTCATCCTTCTTCTCTGCTCGCTTCCTTAAACTCAACATGGACAAAACTGAATTCATAGTCTTCCCCCCAAGAAATTCCACCCCACCTCCCAACCTATCCATCTGCATCAACGACTGTGCCCTCTCCCCAGTACCCCAAGCCAAGTGCCTCGGGGTAATCCTTGACTCCTCCCTATCCTTCAAACCCCACATCGAGGCCCTCACCACATCCCTCCGGCTCCAGCTCAAGAACATCTCACGGATCCGCTCCTTCCTCACCCACGACACCGCTAAAACACTCATCCATGCTCTTATCATCTCCCGCCTTGACTACTGCAACCTCCTTCTCAATGGCCTCCCGGCTAACTCCCTCACACCTCTCCAGTCTATCCTCAACTCCGCTGCCCGACTCATCTATATGTCCTCCCGCTACTCCCCTGTCTCCCCTCTCTGCCAAGCCCTTCACTGGCTCCCCGTCTCCAAGAGATCCCAATTCAAAACACTAACCATGGCGTACAAAGCCATACACAACCTGGCCCCACCATATATCTCCGACCTGGTCTCCCGATACCTACCCTCACGCAACCTCCGCTCCTCCCAAGAACTCCTCCTCTGCTCCCCCCTCATCACCTCTTCGCACAACAGAGTCCAGGACTTCTCCCGGGCATCTGCCTTACTCTGGAACTCCCTACCCGAACACGTCAGACACTCTCCTACCCTGAGTAGCTTCAAGTGTCACCTGAAGACTCACTTGTTCCGTCAAGCCTACAACCTGCCATGAGACCCAGGCGACCGCCCCATACCTGACATTCCCCCATCCTACTGTATCCTAACCCACCCCTCATAGACTGTGAGCCCTCGTGGACAGGGTCCCTGCCCCTCCTGTACCTGTACGTCCTGATCGCCTAGATTTAGTGTACTTGTTCTTATCTCCCTCAACCTCATGTAAAGCGCCATGGAACCTAATGGCGCTATATAAATAAATAATAATAATAATAATAATTGTACAATACAAGCAGAGTGGATGGGATTTACAGAAATTCTTTGCCCACTGTGCTTGTTTTCTCCGCAACATTAACTGAACTGCGAAGTAGCTTTCCATGCCGTCGATTGACAGTATGTCAATTTAGCGCCGCAGAGTTGGAGGCAATCTCAGTGGGTGAATGCAGGGAAAGCCAACGTGCCCCCAACGTTGACTGTGGGCACAGGCGGCTGCATTCATCCACAGAGATCCTCGGCATCCCTGTGGGAGAGGAGACACTGCGTCCAGGACACAGTGTCTCCGGATATTGTGCACATACCCTAAAAGTGAGAAATTTTGGTGAAAAAAAGAAAGTGTTCAATATGACAACCTATTGTTATCAAATTCTGTGCAGTACTTATGGGTTCCAAATGCTCGTAATGCCCCTGAATGAAATCCTTAAGAAGTCTAGTTTACAAATTGGGGTCACTTGTGGAGTGCTTCTGCAGTTTAGACCCCTTAATAACCCTGCAAATGCAACATTCTACCCCGCAATCTTTTCAGTGTCTCCAAAATATTTCTCATTATATCCCTGGATAAGATCCTTTAGGGTTTAGTTTCCAAATTTTGGTAATTTGTGTGTGTGTGGGTTGGGTTCTGTTGGTTAGGCCCCCTAGCCATGGTGCCTGCAATCTATTTCAGATTTTCCAAAATTCAAATATTGCTCCTTCCCTTCTGAGCCCTTCCGTTTGTCTAAACAGAATTTTTTGACTACATATGGGGTATCGTTGTGCTCACAGGAAAGTTGGGTAAAAAATTGGGATCCGCTTTTGACATTACCACTTGTAAAAGTGAAAAATATCATGCCAAATCAATACTTTTGTGAAAAAAAAAGAAAATTTTCAACATGACGATCTATTGTTATCAAATTCTGTGAAGTACTTGTGGGTTCAAAATGCTCACTATACACCTAGACATAATCTTTGAGGGGTCTACTCTTCAAAATGGGGTCACTTGTGGGGGTTTCATGCTGCTTAGGTACCTTAAGGTACCGTCACACAGGGACATATCGCCGGCAATGTTGCCGGGGATCGCGGGAGCGCGCATCCCTGGCAACATCGCCGGGGAGATGTCAGACTGAGCAACTTACCGGCGATGTCGCCGGCTAGTTGCCGCGGCTATCGCTCGCTGGGTTGCCCAGCAACCCAGCGAGCGATAACCCGCAATGTTGTAGATAGGCGGAATCGCCCGTAACATTGCGGGTTGCTGCGTTACACAGGGCGATCAGGCATGATCGCCTGACCAACATCGCCAGGTTTCCCAACATTGTTGGGAAACCTGGCGATGTGAGTCAGGCGATTCATCGCCTGATTATCGCCCTGTCACACGCGGCAATTCGCCGACGATGTCGCCGCAACCTGGCCATGCCCCTCAGTTGCCGGCAACATCGCCGGCGATATCTCCACGTGTGACGGTACCATTAGGGGTACGGGATATGGAAGATGGTGCCTGTCATCTATTTCAGCCAAATTTGCTTTCTAAAATTCAAATAGCGCTTCTTCCCTTCTGAGCCTTCCTATTTGTTCAAACAGCAGTTTCTGACCTCATGTGGGGTATTGGCATGTTCAGAAGAAATTGGTTAACATATTTTGGAATTCAATTGGTTATGCTGTCCCTTGTAAAAGTGAATAATTACATATTTAGGTAAAATATAAATGCATTTCTTTTTTTGTTCCACTTTGCATTCATTACTGTGAAGCAGCTGAGGGGATAATACTCTTCATTAATGTAGTTTTGAGTAGTCTGAGTGGTGCAGTTTTTGGAATGGTGTCACTTTTGGGTAGTTTCTGTCACATTGGCCCCTCAAAGGGACTTCAAATGTGATGTGGTCACTGCAAAAATGGTTTTGTAAATTTTGATGTAAAAATGAGAAATTGCTGATGAACTTTGAACCCTTCTAACGTTTCAACAAAAAAAACTTTTGTTTCCAAAATTGTGCTGATGTAAAGTAGACATGTGGGAAATGTTATTTATTAACTATTTTGTGTGACATTATTCTCTGGTTTAACAGAAAAAAAGTTCAAAAGTTGAAAATTGCTAAAGTTTCAAACTTTTGCCAAAATTCGGATTATTTCACAAGTAAACCCAAAAAATAATGTTCTAAATTTACCACTAACATCAAGTCCAATATGTAACGAAAATACATTCTTGGAATCCCTGGGATCTGTTGAAGTGTTTCAGAATTAGAACCTCATAAAGTGACACTGGTAAGAATTGGTCTGGTCATTAAAGTGGCTACATCACTAAAGGGTTAAATACAAACCCTCCACTGCCAGGATAGAGTTTAATGTACTTTTAGTACATTACAATGAGTCATACACAAAACCAAGGCACTCACCAAAACATAGAAATCGTATTTTAGTTAATAAAAAAAAATCCTTTGGCAGTTGCGCATGATTGTCTCACTAATTAAATACAATATATTTTCTACATGCATCGATGAGTTCTGTGGTTTTCTGATTGTCATTTGTATGGATTTATATACAGTACTTGGATAGCTCGACTGAGCACCAACGCTAAAATAACGGAAGGTCAAAAAGCACGTAAGAGACTTATAGTGTTGTGGGACAGAGAAGTGTAAGTATTCACTCTTTTATTGTATTAACTAGTAAAGAGGCCCGATGCAATTGCATCGGGAGCGCGGTGAAATGAATAGTGTGTATACAGGCGGGTCAGTGGGTAGCAGAGTATACAGATGGCTCTGCGGGTAGCAGAGTATACAGATGGCTCTGCGGGTTGCAGAGTATAGAGGCGGCTCTGAGGGGAGCAGAGTATGCAGGCGGCTGTGCGGGGAGCAGAGTATGCAGGCGGCTGTGCGGGGAGCAGAGTATGCAGGCGGCTGTGCGGGGAGCAGAGTATGCAGGCGGCTGTGCGGGGAGCAGAGTATGCAGGCGGCTGTGCGGGGAGCAGAGTATGCAGGCGGCTGTGCGGGGAGCAGAGTATGCAGGCGGCTGTGCGGGGAGCAGAGTATGCAGGCGGCTGTGCGGGGAGCAGAGTATGCAGGCGGCTGTGCGGGGAGCAGAGTATGCAGGCGGCTGTGCGGGGAGCAGAGTATGCAGGCGGCTGTGCGGGGAGCAGAGTATGCAGGCGGCTGTGCGGGGAGCAGAGTATGCAGGCGGCTGTGCGGGGAGCAGAGTATGCAGGCGGCTGTGCGGGGAGCAGAGTATGCAGGCGGCTGTGCGGGGAGCAGAGTATGCAGGCGGCTGTGCGGGGAGCAGAGTATGCAGGCGGCTGTGCGGGGAGCAGAGTATGCAGGCGGCTGTGCGGGGAGCAGAGTATGCAGGCGGCTGTGCGGGGAGCAGAGTATGCAGGCGGCTGTGCGGGGAGCAGAGTATGCAGGCGGCTGTGCGGGGAGCAGAGTATGCAGGCGGCTGTGCGGGGAGCAGAGTATGCAGGCGGCTGTGCGGGGAGCAGAGTATGCAGGCGGCTGTGCAGAGTATGCAGGCGTCTGTGCAGAGTATGCAGGCGTCTGTGCAGAGTATGCAGGGGGCTGTGCAGAGTATGCAGGGGGCTGTGGAGAGTATACAGGGGGCTGTGGAGAGTATACAGGGGGCTGTGCAGAGTATACAGGGGGCTGTGCAGAGTATACAGGGGGCTGTGCAGAGTATACAGGGGGCTGTGCAGAGTATACAGGGGGCTGTGCAGAGTATACAGGGGGCTGTGCAGAGTATACAGGGGGCTGTGCAGAGTATAGAGGGGGCTGTGCAGAGTATAGAGGGGGCTGTGCAGAGTATACAGGGGGCTCTTTCACACACCTCTTGTTCCTTTCTTTATTTGGTCCCATCTTCTCTCCAGCTTCTTGTATATCTCCTTCACGCTGGGTATATTCCATGGCTCCGCCCACCCTGGTCACATGCCTGTGACATCATCGCAGGTCCTGGTGCTCCATATAATCTCTTGTGCTGGGCAAGGTAATACAGCCCTGAAGCTGAGGTGAGTCACCTGGAGGCTGCTGCGGCCCCCCCCACACGTGCCGGCTGGGGCGGACGGCCCCCCCCCATGCTACGCGACTGGGCTGATAGGAGAGTTGTGGCGGCGGGTAGGCAGCGGACACTGCTCGCGATGACGCTACGCGTCATCGCTCGCAGTGGCGCAATGCATTGTGGGATTCGGCTACAACGCCCGAATTTCAAACTGCGGATTATATAAATAGATGTACATTACAATTATTCATTACATATGAACCTTTATGTGCATATTTTGTTTTGTAGGCACTTGCAAAACAAAGTGTAGCACCCCACTAGCCAGTGCGCTACAGAGGGGTACTGCACCCAAGACAGAGAGTGCAATATTCCTGTTATGGGGGGAGGTAAAGTAAGTCTGAGACTCCCAATCTGCATTCACACACTTAGGCTGCCTTCAGACTTGCAGATGCCTCCGCAGCGTTTTGCAGAGGCATCTGCAAGTATCTGCATGCAGACCGCGGCCCCTATGTTTACAATGGAGCGCACGGCGGTCTGCAGATGCTTGCAGACCGCCGTGCGCTCTCATTGCCCGCCATTAGTGATCTGTGCGCAGGCGGATGCCTGCGTACAGATCACACACTCTCGTCCGCACCAGGGACGCGAGATGTTGCGTCCCTGGTGCGGGCGAGAGTGTGTGATTTGTGCGCAGGCATCCGCCTGCGCACAGATCACTAATGGCGGGCAATGAGAGCGCACGGCGGTCTGCAAGCATCTGCAGACTGCCTTGCGCTCCATTATAAACAGGGGCCGCGGTCTGCATGCAGATACTTGCAGATGCCTCTGCAAAACACTGCGGAGGCATCTGCAAGTCTGAAGGCAGCCTTAGAGCAGGGGATTAAAGGGTTAACCTGATGTTTGTGAAGACCCAGTCCTGGTGGGAGGGGTGTGGGCAGAGCTGGAAAAGCACAGTGAGAAGTCAGAACATGGGAGGAAAGAGAAGGAGCAGGAGCTAAGAGGGAGGGCGTCTGTGAAGGAAGGCAGCCCAGACAGAGAGGGGCACACAGAGGGTGAATGAGCACCCTGGCCCGATCGAGAGCTGGATGTGATCATCGAGGCCATTGAGGGGGACGATGACAGGATTGGCTCTGGGAAAGAAGGAGTGCACAGAGGAACAACAGTGAGAGAGATAAAGGAAGGAACATCACTGGAGTCTCAAAGAGACATTGCTTCCTCCTATGACACCTGGTTACTACCCAAGCCGTAACACCTGTGAACTGTATACAAGCTGAAGGTAACTGGAGTAAAGAACCTGTGCAGAGCAAGCAAATGTCTGTGTTTCTTCCTGGTTAACTGTAACATTACAGTTTCACAGCAGAGACTGCGCTACCCTGTTCCACCATTTACCCTTACAGCCCCGAGGACCCCGCTCCACCTGTAGGGAGCCACAACACCTTGCCATCACCCCGGAGGCCCCAGCAGTGCCAGTGCCATCACTGATTCTACAGGTGGCGTCACAACATTCATCCATAAACTTTAATCCCTGTGACTATCCCCTTTTTGCTGTCGCCCCAATGGCATGGACTCGGGCACCGACCACCCGTGGCATCCTCCATAACCACACGCCCGAAATCCGAGTACCCTTGTGGGCATGACAATAGCGCACATGTCAAACAAAAACCTAGTTCACTACATAGAAACAGCATCAGAATCAAGCACAAAGGCTGAATATAGCAGCAGACGTAAGCTCTCAACACAACTACAGCTCTAGAGCTCATGTTATAACATAAATCCAGCACCAGAACCATGTTCTGTTCGCTCCTCTGGATGGCAGCCCATAAATAGGCAACCACCCCTTGGACACCATTGTAAATCCAGATCCCTTTATAGGGGTTAGAGGGTGTCAAGGATTCTCGGGATTCTGCCAAGTGGAGAGACTTGTGCCAAGTCTGTCTGAGATAGCCATTTAGGCCTGTGGCCTCAGACAGTCGACTCAGCCTAAATGTACCAGCAGAAGGATGGTAAGCTCACAACCCAAATAAAGCTCAAGAGCTATTGTTATTACATGAGTACAGCACCAGAACCATGCTACTTGGGTGAATACAGTACCAAACTATGTTTCAGTGATTTTTTTTATTAAGATTTTCAATTACTTAAAATCAAAAAGTATATATTTTTTTATCATATTCCAACTAAAATTAATAGAAATAAGAAAAAGAAAAGAGAGCAAAATAATATATCTAATATATAAAAGCCAAAGGCTCACTTCCGTCACTATGTCATCGCCAAAGTGACGTCACCACAGCGCTACACCCGTCCAGGGTGGACCAACATGGCGGCCCTAAGTGGAGCGGGACTCAGGCAGCCCCGCCACGCTTATGGCCGCCCGTACAGTGCCCCAAACACACACACATGGTCGGGAGACGACCGGCGTTAGCCGGCCATCTTCCGCCCGCCACACATCACATCATATTTCAAATATGCCGGCATAGCGCCTGACGGTGACCAATCACAATCGCGGCTCGCTGTACGGCGGAAAATGCCGGCTGGCTCGCGGCTGGCCGGAGCTCAGCGACGGCTATGTATGGCACGGAACTCAGCGGCTTACCAGCCCAGAAATGACCGGCTAATGCCGGCCATCTCCCAGCTGACTCGCTGCGGACCTCCGTGCCATAGTTAGTCGCGGCTGAGCTCCGGGCAACCGCGAGCCAGTAATGCTCTGTATACTTCAAATACACTGTACTCAGTGTATTTCAAATATGGCTGTATATGGATTCTAGACCACCCGATTCTTTAGAATCGGGCCGCCAGCTAGTATATATATAAATACAAAATGTCTTTGTACATCATTTAATAGACAAATCAAGAGTAGATGAACACGTCTAGTCATTATGCATCTATTACGGAGTAAGCTTCAATATTAGTTTTAATAATCAATAATAATATAATTATGTATGTCTATATATATATTTTCAACTGTTGAGGTGAATGTATAAAGTATTGTAATGATAAAGAAATAATAAAACTAATCCACAGTCTGCCAATCTCCAGTGTACATATCTTTTATAATTACCGTATATACTCGTGTATAAGCCTACCCATGTATAAGCCGACCTCCCTACTTTTGCCCCCAAAATCTGGGAAAACCTATTGACTCGTGTATAAGCCGAGGGTGGACCCCAGCACAGGTATACAGCCCCCAGCAGTGTGGTATACAGGCCCCCCCAGTGGTATACAGGCCTCCCCAGTGGTAGTATACAGACCCCAGCAGTGTGGTATACAGCAGCCTCCCCAGTGGTATATACAGGCCCCAGCAGTGTTACAGCAGCCTTCCCAGTGGTATATACATCAGCAGCCCCAGTGGTAGTATACAGCAGCCCCAGAGGTAGTATACAGCAGCCCCAGTGGTAGTATACAGCAGCCCCAGAGGTATATACAGCAGCCC